>QPKB01000276.1:0-26169 GCA_003546025.1 Camphora micrantha
GGAGCTTGCTTACTTGACGGCTACAAGACCGGACATTCTATAGGCGGTGTGTATGGTGGCCAGATTTCAATCTTCACCAACAGAAGAGGACCTTACAGTAGTGAAGAGGATATTTTGATATCTCAAGGGTACCTTGGAGTTTGGCATATGGTATCCCACAGGTAAATCATTCACTCTCATTGCATATTCTGATGCTGACTAGGCTGGATGTGTAGATGACCGCAAAAGCACAAGTGGAGGTGCATTCTATCTAGGTGAAAGATTGGTGGCTTGGCACAGCAAGAAGCAAGATTCAGTATCTCTTTCTACAACGGAAGTAGAGTACATGGCAGCAACTGAAAGTTGGTGTGATTCAGATCTGAACTCCTTTGAAAAAAAAAAAAGAGTTCTATGGCTGGAATTTCAAAACTTTTAACTAGGACCATAATAAGAAAGCAAACCAGCCATGTAAATCACACAATAACACCATGCAATCATAATCAACTTGTGTGAAAACAAAGAAGATACAAAGAAGAACACATACCTGATGTTCTTAGGTCGAAAAACCTCTGAAATCTGAACTTTAAAATCAGATTCTTTAGACTGCAATATTCAGCAACCTTGCTGGAATTTCTCTGCAGCAGGTTCCCTTCTAGTCTTCTACTCTATTCCTCTTTCTACTAATCTGATTGGTTAGTGTTGGTGGGAACACAACCAGGTTTCCTTCTAACTATTTTTCCTTGATCTGAAGTGTAGGACTCAGATCTGATATGGGTTTTCTGCAGGAAGAAAACAAGGACCAGCAAGAAAGTTTCTTCATACAATGGACGTCCAAGAGGAGGAGAGTTTCTATGGGCTGTTTCTCTCCTTTTTCTTTCCTAGGCTCTCTCCTTTTTATCTTTCTTTCCTTTTGTTGTTGCACGCCCCAGGGGAGTACAGCCAGCCATATATATAAAGAGGAAATCTCTTTTAAAAGAAGTTTCCTTAAGGAACTAGGAAACCAAGAAAGACTTACTAAAAAGGAAACCCATATGGACGTCCAGCCCTTCCCCTCTTAGTTTAGTTTCCAAATTGAATTAAAAAGCTACTAAACTTTAGGAAAACTTGTACAAAAAAGAACTCCTTCCAAGTAATGGGGCCTACACAAACTTGGGACCCACAAACTAGGGACCACATTGGCTAGCCCACACTAACTATGGTCCATGCACCAAATAATTTATCTAGAGATGTAATTCATGTATGCCTTCATGGACCTATTTGAATTTACACTCAAAATTATTTCTCCACACATTTAAACAATTTAGGAAACCTTGCCAATCTAGGAAAGTGGCTAGAGAAGGGACCAAAAGACATATTTGCCCTTGGCTCCCAAAATGACCAAAATGTCCATGCTAACCCCATAGCAACACTAGGATCATTTTAACCTTAACTCATTCCACTAGAGAGTTATGGTTGCACTCCAGGGACAACTATTAAATTGCAAATAAAGCTCATCATAAACTGACGATTGTCTTTGACCTACCAAGTACAATGACCACAATGCCCCTCTATGTAACATCCATAATCAAGTAGGTTAACCGATGTACTATCTACCTTCTTGATTACATCTCAACCTTAGAATTTCATATCCTTGACCTACCCATCATTCGGATATCATTCTCTTGATCCAGGGAGCGACCCACAAGTTCAATATCCATATGGAACATCCATATACTAAGATCTTAGATTCTGATGATTAATCGGATAATTCTAAGGGGACGATCATTCCATCATGTGATGGCATAGATTCCATATTGCATTTGCACGTCCCAACTAATCAAGCCCAAGCACCCAAAACACAGAGCTGTTGACCCATGAACAGGATCTCACCCATAGTGAATTAAAGTACAAGAACTTGACTTCGTCAGTTCATCCACAAATGCTCAAGATTAAGAGCACTGGTCACTCAGTAGCAAGAGGTGATTTGATCTCTCTCTATGATAGTACTATTTTAGAGATCACACCTACAAGTGGTCCTGTTCAATGCATGACACATGCACTAATGAGATAAATCCGGAAAAGCCTCCCGTGACTTAGGTAAGTCACCCTGAATACAGGAGAGTATCTCATTATAACTTATACCAAGATGAAGTGCCCAACTCCATCTCTCGGTTATGAACAAGTTTATTGTTTCAAGTGTCCATGACTCAGACCTAACTGTGTGTAGCCACTACACACCTAAGTCATTACTAGAAAACAATGGGCCTTACACAACCATACAAATACACAAGTATAAAGAGAAAGAAGTCATTCCATTAAATAACCAATAAATATCCAGTTACAGAGATGAAAGTGCAGTCAGTGGGCTTTAGGGCATACACCAATCCCAACAGCAACAACTTGCCGTACCCAAGTCCTGTGGATGCGTCAAATGCTCTCAGATCTTGGTGTTCAGACGAAAGATCCTACGCCAATCTTATGCGACAACACAAGTGCCATTCATATCTCCAAGAACCCTGTCCAGCACTCCCGCACAAAGCATGTTGCCATACGCTATCACTTTCTCAAAGAAAAGGTTGCTGATGGTGAGGTAAAATTGGAATATGTTCCAACCACTGAACAAGTGGCTGATATCTTCACAAAGCCTCTACCAAAGGAAGTCTTCGAGTATCTTCGCAAGAAATTGGGAGTTACTCACTCTCCCAAGCATTAGGAGACCTTCTTGTTAGGGGGAGCATGCATTATTGCTATTCTTTTTGCTCCTAAGTAAGTCCTTTTGTGATTGTTGTCAAAGGGGGAGATATTAAATTGGAAGAACATGTTGTTTAGGGGGGGTCTGTAAGTTTTAAGAGGTGATTGGTTGAAGTGAAATTAGAAGCTACCAAGAAGACATGCTACAGTAGTTCAGAACAAAACAGAAACTTGTTTGCAAGATCGATTGATGGTTAATATGTTCCAAGTGTTGAGATATTAAATTGGAAGAACATGTTGTTCAGGGGGAGTCTGTAAGTTTTAAGAGGTGATTGGTTGAAGTGAAATTAGAAGCTGCCAATAAGACATGCTACAGTAGTTCAGAACAGAATAGAAACTTGTTTGCAAGATCGATTGATGGTTAACATGTTCCAAGTGTTGCCAACAATTCCAAAGGGGGAGATTGTTGGATTTTGAAGAGAGTTTGATGTTTGAAGCTCAATATTTTGTGTTGGAATTATTGTCAACACATTGTCACACAAGTATAATAAAGAATGCCTCAGCTCGGTAACGAAAACAAGGAAGACATGCTGAGCTCGGCCATGACAAGGAAGACATGAAGAGCTCGGTAACAAGGAAGACATGAAGAGCTCGGTAATAAAGAAGACATGAGCTCGGTAAAAGCACTGAGCTCGGACATGACAGTTCGGTTCGACGAAGCGCAGAGCTCAAAGAAGAATCAAGCGCAGAGCTCATTCAAGCATTGAGCCCGGCAAAGCGTCAAGCGTTGAGCTCGGTCAAGCGTCAAGCGTAGAGCTCGTTCAAGCACTGAGTTCGGTGAAGCGCAGAGTTTGTTCAAGCACTGAGGTCGGTCAAGCGCAGAGCTCAAAACATAAACTTGCGCGAGAAAAAATAGGGGATCTCTTCCAATCCTTGAAGGAGTTCTCAAAACAAAAACTTGCGCGAGAAAAAACAGGGGATCTCTTCTTATCCTTGAAGGAGTTTCCAAAACCTCACCTAGCCTTTTTGCAATCACGAATTAGGGTTGGCAAATCCTATAAAAAGGCATGCTAGGGATCTTTGCAAACACACAGAAAGAGAGAAGATTTGTGAGGGTGTGTGAGCTTGCAAGGAGATACTGCTGTGATTCTTTTACAGCAAGTCAAGAAGAAACTCTGCATCAAGAAGATGGTTCTTCATCAGTAGTTCCTTTAGATAAGTATTTCTCAATTCATGTTTATTAAAAATCTGATTTGTATGAGATTGACAGTGAGAGATTGTAGAAAGAAATTTTTGTAAAGGGTTCTTCTCTAATCATTGTAAAACATCAAGTGGGTGCTTGGTGTTGGGGTTTGGTGATCCCGTCTGCTGGTGCAGACGAATTGTAAAGGGAGTTGTTGCTTCCTAGATAGTGGGTGCTATCCGAATCAGGGGTGGGTGCTCTTTGAAGTTGAAGCTTCAGAACTAATCAATAAGACAAGCCTCGGATTGGTGTCCGGGTAGTCGTTGCACCGTGGACGTAGCCTTTGGGTGAACCACGTTAAAACCTTGTGTTCCTGTGGTTGCTTGATTATTGTTTTACTGCTTTGATTATTTGGACTTATTTATATTCAAGTAAAAAGTATTGAGACATCACTGATTCACCCCCCCCCCCTTTCAGTGATCGTGTGATTCTAACAATTGACGCTGTGGTTAATCTCTTCTTAAGCTCTTGGAAACTTGTCTCACACTTATTTGACCACACATATGGCACATTCTTCTTATCAACTTCGTCAAAGGTGACGCAATCGATGAAAATCTTTGCACGAATCTCCGATAATAGCCTGCCAATCCTAGAAAACTCCTGATTTCTGACATATTCTTTGGCCTTTCCCACTGTACTACTGCCTCAATCTTGGACGGATCTACTGACAATCCTTCTCTTGAGATAATGTGCCCCAAAAATGCTACTTGCTCTAGCCAAAACTCACACTTATTGAGTTTTGCATACAGTTGGTTCTCTCTCAAAAGCTGCAATGCTATTCTCCAGTGTTCTCCATGCTCTTCTTTGGTCTTGGAGTACACCAAAATGTCATCGATGAATACTACTACAAACTAGTCCAGGTACTCTGCGAATATCTTGTTCATCAATGCCATGAACACTGTTGGTGCATTAGTCAATCCAAATGGCATCACTACAAACTCATAGTGTCCATATCTTGTCCGGAAAGCTGTGTTCAGTACATCTGACTCTTTGAAGCTGCAATGCTATTCTCCAGTGTTCTTCATGCTCTTCGTTGGTCTTGGAGTACAACAAAATGTCATCGATGAATACTACTACAAACTGGTCCAGGTACTTGTCGGATGTGAATTTTGATCCCCCTGGGGAGGGAAATCGCCATTCAACTATATATGCTATTTAAATTTTTACATCGAAAATGAGGATTCCGACTACCCTCAAAATCGACGGATCACGATCGCCAGCTACGGTAACGGCCGTAAAACCGTTCTTCGACGAAAGCCGAAGAAGAATGAATGGGAGAAAATAAATGGGTGGGTTCTTCTTCTCGTCTAATGTGCTACCGGCAACACACGACGGTTGTCTTGTCACATTGATTTGGGTCTCTTTGGGTGTCTTTAATGTAGGGTCAACTTAGGGTTATGAGTTAAGGTCCAAATAAGGTTAATCCTCACATAGCAAAATCATAGTTTATCCAAGTAAAACGAAATAATTAAAATAAAGAAAATAAAAGGGGGAGGTGCCAAATATTTAAGAAGATGATTGTCCCCGTTCCCTGGTACCCCCTTCTAATCCCTTGGCAAAACAAGGTTTAAAGGCTGACTTTTCAAATCAAAATGATGATGCAAATGAGGCTTTGACTTGCGATTTCTTTGTTTTTCGTGTGCATACACAAGTGATAAAAGTGAGAGGCTGATGGGCCGTAATTGATTGAAGGTGGCCGATGGGTCAGTGTTTGTTTTAGGGTGGCCGATGGGCCGTGATTATTTAAAAGTGTGTTTGAAATCACTCATCTCATCTCGTCATTCTCATTCATTCAATTTTAGAAATCAGTTCTTCATTCCCTTTTATCATTAAGTTTGATTAAATATTTGGCACCTAAGGTGAGGAAGAAATAAAGGAAAAATCTTTTTGGGTTTATTTTGTTGGTTTTATAGTTTTTATGGATTTTTTTGAAATGGGGGCTAGAAAGGCCTAGCTAGGAGATTTTTACTTGGATTTACGTGATTAATGCTTTACTACTGATTATCGGATTAACCCAAACCTAAGGTCCTAGACCGCCCACATTAGCTCTCCCGATCCCCTAAAGGAACAGAAAAAGTGATGGGATGAAGTCTAATGCTCTAATCCACCTAATGGAAAAAATCCGACCTAATCCTAGAGTGTAGACAACCTATGTTTGATATTTTCAATGCCTACGTAATTTGTTAATTATGATCTTAATTGGTTTGGTTTATTTTAAGTTGTGGTTTTGATTGAGAGTTATTTAGGGGTAGATTAAGGCTGTCTTAAGGTTCTGTTTTAATTGTGGAAGGTTCTGAAGTTTCGGGTTTTAATTCAAATAATGAAAAAAATGTCAAAACCAGCGAAACAGGGTTAATGGAGGACTTGGGCACATCTGTGGTGGCGCCTAGGTCCTCTGGATGACTTGGGCGCACAGGCAGTGGCGCCCAAGTACCAGGTTCTATGTAACTTGGTTAGTGATGAAGGTATTGATGTTAATTTCGGAATTCGAGGAGTTTTGTTAAGTGTAAGCTTCAGTTCTGATGTTGTTTTATGTTTTGGATTAGTTTATTTTAATAGTCTTAAGTCCGGAACTCAAAACATAATCGGAATTTACCACTTAGATTTGGCAGAGGACTTGGGCACACATATGTATGCGCTTAAGTGTTTATGGGCACTTGGGCGCACCAGCAGTGGCGCCCAAGTCTCAATTTGATACTTTTTAATCTTCTGACTTTTGTTTGAGACTTCGAATGGGTTTATATTAACGAAATTTTAAATTTCAAAGCTGTTGTTGGTTCGGTAAAGGTTTTGAGATGTTGATTTGGGTCGAGATTTGAAGCGAATTAGGACTCGGTGATCTCGGAGCTAGAAATGGACTTGGGCGCATCTATGGTGGCGCCTAAGTCCTTCTGGGTGACTTGGGCGCACCTACAATGGCGCCCAAGTGGTCGGTCTATGAGTTTCGGTTCTTTCTTAAATTCGTTCACCTAAATTTGGATTTTCAGGTGACCTATGTCAATAAATCTTGGATCTTGGGTTGGTTTCAAGTCTCTAAATCTTAAGTGTGGTAGTGGTTCGAATTCGTAAGTTGAAATATTAACGAAGTGCGTCTCAGGATTGGACTAGGGACTTGGGCGCACTTGTGGGGGCGCCTAGGTGTGTTCTGTGACTTGGGCGCACCTGTGGTGGCGCCCAAGTGTCAGTCTACTAGCTTGTTGTCTCTAGGGTGTTTTAAGTCAGTTTCGGGTATTCGACTTTAGTTTCTGTTGGGAGATGTTTTTATCTTTTTATTTTTTTTTGGGATTTAATTGATATATCGTCTTGATGGGGGTTTAAACTAGGAATTGGTGATCAAGATTTGATTAAAGCTTGGTTAAGGTCTGAATTTAGTGTTGTTAATTGAATCTCGTTGATTATGGTCTTAATAAATTAGGGCTTATTAATTAGGACTTTAATTGGAACTTGTTGATTAAGGTTTTGTTCAATTAGGGGTTTTATTAGAAGTTGTTAATCAGTTTTAAGGATTTAATCAATTAATTAAGTCTATGGATTTTAATTAGATATTTTAATTAGTTGTTTTAAATTGGAATTGATCAAGTTTATTAATTTACTTAGGCTTGAATGGAAAAACCTAGGATAATTCTACTACTTCTTTTAATTACTTTTTTTTTTCTTCTAATTACTAGAGAGTAAGATGAGAGGAGAAGTGTTTTAGAATTTTTTGATTTTTCTCTTTTCTATTTTTTTTTGGTTTTTTATGCAGAAGCAATGCAACCTAAATTAAGAAATAACATAAGGTCTTCTACTTAATGTCTACTCTATTTCTTTTTTATGGGCTTTTCTATTTCTTTTAATTTTTTTTGTTCTCTTCTCTAATTACTAAAGAGCAAGATGAGAAGGGAAAAGTTTTAGGATTTTATAATAATTTTCTTTTTTTAGTATTTTATGCAATATAACCTAACCTAAAGTGTTGATGATTTGATGATCGGAGTCAAGAAGTTCAGCAATCAATTGAAATGATCATAAACATGGAACATCAAGTTAAATGAAACACAAAACGCAACAAACGTGGGTCGGAGATCAATCCAGGGACTTGGGCGCGCACACAGTGGCGCCCAAGTATTTCCCCTGTGGGTTGTGATGTATTTATGATGTTTAACAATATTCCGACACGACTTCTAACAATTTGCAATTAAATGCAGGATCCTAATATTAAATATTAATATCAAATCTTCCAGATTTGAAGATAATAATATGAGGACTAAGTTTCGAAGGGTGGTTCCCTTTGCAGGGACTTGGGCGCACTCACAGTGGCGCCCAAGTACCTCTGTTTTTTCTTTCTTCCCTTTTCCTTCTTTTCAAGCAATAATATTTTGTCGTCTCTCGATTCTTTCAATGCTTTTTATAAATTCGAACGCTTTGATATTAAATTATACGAGGATAGACTCGGATCTGTGGAGCAAAATGCGCATGAAATGGAAAATCAGAGTTAAATTCCCAACTCTGGACTTGGGCGCACCTGCAGGGGCGCCCAAGTGATTTTTCTGTGTTTTCTTCCCCCTTTTTTTTTGCTTCTTCTTTCCAACACTTTTTGCATGATTTTAAACACAAAGTCGCGGATCCGAGGTCTTGATACTAACTTATATGGAAAAAAATCCGGATTTGAGAGACAAAATGCAGACGGGATGGAAATCGGGGTCAAAACCCAACTCTTGTGACTTGGGCGCACCTATTGTGGCGCCCAAGTCCTCTTTTTTTTTTTGTGCACTTTTCTCTTTCAGATTCAAATTTTTTTCCCTTGAAAATAAAATGTAGGTGAAGTCTATCCTAATCACAAGCAAAGAATGCCAAAACCGATGTAGATCTATAGACTAAGAATGATCCTAAGCATGTTATTAATGAATGAAAGTCGAGAAATATAACTATCAATGCAAACCTATAGTGTATGCATGATCCTAAGCACATTTATTAACTATTGATGATGAAAACCATTAAATGGAGAGACTAGATCTAGAAGTACCAATTCGAATCGCGTTATTCAAGTCCTAAACTGAATCTCTTGCGCAAATTCATAGCTGTGGGAGGCTTTCTCCATTGCTGATCTTGGAGAACCAAAGCGCTTTTCCTTCTCCTTTCTCCTAGATCTAATGATCTCTCTTGTGAACTCTCTCTTTTTTCTCTCCTTTTACTTCTCTTTTACTTCTTTTTGGTAGCCTCCCCTTTGCAAAAACGGTATAAGAGGGTTTTTATAGGGTTTTTGGCATGGAGGAGGAGTTAGGGCTCCTATAGGTACGAATTTTTAGAGCCTTCTTGCAAACCTAGGTGATTTTAGGGTTTTGATTGACTTGGGCGCACATACATGTGCGCCCAAGTGGGTCCGGGGACTTGGGCGCACACACAGGTGCTCCCATGTCTGGTTTTCTGGGTCGAGTGTGCTTAGGGTCTGGTTCGGTTTACTTTCAGATCTAATTTGGACTAAATGATAGAGATTGGGCTTAGGCACATCAGTGGGGGAGTCCATGTGCATTTTCAAGACGACTAGGGACTTGGGCGCACCTAGGGTGGCACCCAAGTGGATTTTAGGACTTGGGCGCACCCATGTGTGCGCCCATGTCACCCTTTGGGTTAAATGGGTTTATGGTTCGATTCAGATTGTTTTCGGATTGAATTCGGACTAAAGCAATGGAGACTAGACTTCGGAGCAAACCGTGGGTGCGCTTATGTGCAATTTCAAAATGAATAGGGACTTGGGTGCACCTAGGGTGGCGCCCAAGTGGATTTTAGAACTTGGGCGCACACACAGGTGCGCCCATGTCAGCCTTTGGGTCAAATGGGTTTAAGGTTTGGTTTCGTTCCATTTTCGGGTTAAGGTCAGGACGAAACTATGAAAAATAAAGCGGCACTCACCTAAGTATGCACTCAAGTGCCTTATAAGGGCAACCCAGGACCTGGGTGCACCTGTGTGTGTGCCCAAGTGCCTTTCTGGGACATGGGCGCACCTGTGTGTGCGCCCAAGGTATTTTTGGTACATGGGTGCACCTATGTGTGCGCCCAAGTGGATTTTGGTGGGGGAATCTTCCGCGGGCCATATCTTTTGATCCGTTTGTCGGAATTGGACGTCCCACATATCGTCAGAAAGCTCTCGGAATGTAGAATCTTTTGATCCATATGTCATAATGATTAAAGATTGGGATAGAGTAAGGATATTTGGATCAATGATCCTAACTTCTTAACTCATGCTAATCGCATCGTACTTAGGCAAACTAAGTGTAATGCCTCTAGAAACAGCCTGAGTGTGTTCTATGTAGTCTGAAATGGACTTGAATAGTGCTATAGTTCATTTCTTGTATGAGTAATGGGTTGGACAAGAGATCTTGACACGATTTGACTCTTTCCCTCACCAATTTCTAGAGATTGTCGAACTAAGTCTAAAATTATCAACAAGCATCTTCATCGTCATTAATTATTTTGAATTATGCCATTAACCATTCAATTATGGGTGAAATGAGGGCACCATTATATATGACAGGTGTTTAATGCTATCGTAGAGGGCCAAATGAGGTGTCTACAGTATGACGCTCTTTGGAGAACAACACGTGGAGAGTTGTGCTCCAAAGAAAGAAGACACGCCACTCATGACTCACGGGAGCTTTTGAGCTCACGGGAGTGGCCACCTACGGATGTATGCAATTGCTAATTCGTTCTAAAAGTGAGGATCACTTTTCTAGGATCAATTCTGATTCAGGGGAAAAAAAGGAAAAAAGAAGAAGTTACGTGCCTACTGATTTGATTGAAAAGCCGAGATCTGTGCCTCGGTGCCCGTGGTATTGCCACATGGCTGGTTGGGAACTGTGCCCCGATTGTGTAATTTGAAATGATGGTGGGAACTGTGAAAGTCCGGGATCCTGGGGGGTAATTAAGGTGATCCACACTTAATGACTAATCAAGGCCAATTTTAATTTTATTAAAAACAACTAGTCACATAAGATGATTTACCAAACAAGATGCGGAAGCTAACAAGAGAAATCACCACAAGCATACAATCTCACAAAGATTTATAGTGGTTCGGCCTCAATGCCTACATCCACTACCGGTTTGTGTTCCAACACCCCACCGGATTTCCACTATTTATGCTTTTCAAAAGGCTAAGCAATAACCTTTACAATGATGTTTTTCTAGGTTAAACAACAACCTATCAATGTGCTTTTCTAGGCTAAGCAATAACCTTTACAAGATGCTTTTCAAAGGCTAAGCAATAACCTCTACAATGTGCTTTTCTTAGGCTAAGCAATAACCTTAACAAGATAAAGATTTCTTCTCAAAGAAGTGTCTATACAAACACTCAAAGAGATACAATTTAAGCTCAATACAATTGCCTCTTAAATAGGCTGATATGAAAGTTTAAATCAAGATACAAACATACACATACAACTAGCAAAGGTGTGTGGTCAAAGTGTATGAATATTTACTTCAATCATTTTCTAAAAGGAAGCTCACAAATGAATGCTTGATGCATTTGAAAATCTAAACACTGAAAATGATGATTGAAGTTATAAACCAATCACATGAAGAATTCAAACAACTTGGAAAGACATGCTACACAAGTTGAATGAAGTTTTAAAGATTGAAAACACATGTGATTGAGATAAGGATGTTTGCAAAACAAACTAGTATTCCAAGGTGATATTGTGTTTGCAAAACATCTCAACTAAAGCTAGAAATCACGCAAAAATGAGATTACAAAGAATTAAACAAGCATGATTTTAAATGGAATGAAAATCAAAGTTAACTTAAAAGATATACCTTTTTAAATCTCAAACATTTGATTTCCAATAAGCCTCTAGCTTTCCTAGCTTATCCCTCTTCTTTAGGCTTCAAAATGGTTCAAAGATTTGATACCAACATCCCTAAGAAAGAAGGGAAAAGAAAGGACTTTTATACAAAAAGACAGCCCAACGGCTAGTTGGCCCGGTCGACCCCATGACCCTGCGGTCGACCGGGTCCAACGGCTATATTGGCCCAACGGCTCTTTACACGGTCGACCGGCCCCTCTGCGCGGTCGACCGGGTACACAGGATTCTGAGACATTTTTCCAGAAATTTCAGAACCTGTTTTTAGTGTACGCGGTCAACCTGGTGCCTGGTGCGGTCGACCGAGTACACTGGCCAGAGCTGAGTTCAAAACTGAATTTTTGAGAAAGTGTTTTATTAAAAGATGAACTCTTAGCCAATAAGTTTTATGCATACTAAAATGATTCTAAAAATGGAATATGTATGCAAAACATGAACCTCGATTTCAAACTTGATTTTTCAAAATCATGCACGAAGAACTTAGGCTTACGAAAATACATTTAAAGTTCTAAAAACATGCAGGATGAAGTCTTTGAAAATCAAAAGCATTTTCAAGTCTGAGGTCAAGATTTCAAGGTCCAAACTAAGATGAATGTGTGTGTGATCAGATGACTGATAGAGATAGTGCTTCCATCAAATTAGCAATACAAAAATCCTAACAAACTGTGCCCCGGTGGTCTGAATCAGAAGTTGATCTTTCGATTGGCTAAGTCACTATTAGAGTTTCATTTGTTCTTGCAATAGAGTTTGATTCAATTAGTCATATATAATGTCGTTTGACTTTCATCCACAATTGAATGCTCAAGGCATAGTTAAAGCTAAATAGCAATAATGGAGATATTGAAGGCAATCACAAGCATAATTCAAGTAACGGAGTGAGGTGCATGTGAGAATGAGATGCATTTTCTTTTGCAAAGTTTTTTTTTTTTTTTTTTGAAACTCAGGTATGCATCGAAAGAAAAAGCTAAATCAATGGAAGACGGTCACCAGTATAACTGTCACTCTCTAGGGATCTTGGTCTTCACCCAAGCTTAGATGAGAACCTGGGATAGATTCGATCATCATTTCGTGCTTATCATGGAGAGTTTTGAGTTACATGGATTCCACCCTCCAACGTCAAGATTTGAGTCGGCAAACACCACGATTCGTGATAACACGATATTATGGTCGCCATGCCGATTATAAGCACTTAAGGGAGGCCTACGGCGACTCAATTTCCAGACGTGACGTGAAATCATAAAAATCCATAGTTAGGTGTACTTACTGTGAGACCCCGACCCGAGAGGCCCAGATTAGTGTTTTTGAGCTCTGTTTTAGCTCCAAGTGTGTTTCGTGGTTTTTGGTTTAATTGGGATTAAAATAGCTTTGTTATAGCTTTGGGATATTTTGAGTGTCTTGGTTTTAGTGTGGGGCCCTTTGGGGGTTCCTTGTTTATGGCTTTTTGTGTACTTGAGGTTTTATCTTGGTTTTCTCGATTTGTATTTTATCCCGATTTACTTGTTTTGTTAATACCTTCAACTTTCATGTTGATCCCGTTCCCGTCCCGAACCCCGAAACTTGACTTTTCTAGCGTCAAGGGCAAAACAGTCTTTTCACACTAAATCTGTACCGGATTATTGTTATTCCCGAAACCCGTGAAACATATACTTTTTAGAAACTAGATATTTCGACGATCATTTCTTCCTTCTTCGTCGATTTCATCCGAAGCCCCAAAAACCACTATTTCAGCCTTTCAAAGTTCTTAAGTGGTGGAGCCCATTTTCATTGATTATAAGAGAACCCATCTCTTCTTTCCCTTCTCCATTTTCCAGTACAACTGAGCCTAGGGTTTCTTGCACCCTTTTCTTCTTCTTCTTGGCTTCTCCATCATCAAGAGACAACCAATCTTACACCAACATCTAATAGGACTCCATCATCTTCTTCACAACTTCAAGAGCTTCCTATTGGTACCATTTTTGAAGAAATCCCATCTCCACAAGATCCTCTTTTGGCTTGCTTTGCTCATTTGGAGAACCTATTGGTAAGATCTCTCCCTAATCTTCTAGATTCATGTTCTTTTGGTTCTTGAGAAGCTACATTTTCATTCTTGAAAGTTCTCTCTTCTTATTGCTTGTTTTGACCCATTTTAGGGTTTGTTTTTGGGGTTTTTGTAGAGTTTGTGATCTTGACTTGCAAGTGTGATTAGAGCTGGTTTTTCCTTGATTAAAGACCCAAGGCAAGTGGATGATTTGATCCTTTTACATTTGAATGAGATTTGATAAAAATGCATTATGATTTCATCAAGTATTTTGTGATATTAATGGCTTGTTTAAACTTGAAATAAATGCACATTTGAGAGTCTTGATAGCTTGTTTTATCCATGTATTAGATTGTTAAACATGTTTGAAAGAATGTAGAAAAGAATGGAAGAAATGAAGACACCACTGCACTGCTGTAACAGAACCTGGGTTCTGTTACGCAGTGTACGCGGTCGACCGGCCAAGAGGCGCGGTCGACCGACGACACTGGAACAGGCCCCCCCTGTTGGGCAACCTGCTGAACTGCTGGAGTCTCAGTTCTGCAGAGCACGCGGTCGACCGGCCTAGGGCGCGGTCGACCGGCGACACAGAGGTCAGGCTCTCTGGAGCCTGACCAGAACACTATTCACCTATTTAAAGTTACAACTCCCGGTCGACCGGCCATGGGCCAGGTCGACCGGCCCAACTAGAAAACCTGCTGAAGATGGACTTTCAATGGACTTTTGGCCCTTTGTTAGATGGACTTTAAAGGGACTTTTGGCCCTTTGTTAGATGGACTTTAAAGGGACTTTTGGCTTTAAAGGACTTTTGGCCCTTTGTTAGATGACTTTAAATGGACTTTTTTGCCCTATGATTAGATGGACTTTAATGGACTTTTGCCCTTGATTAGATGGACTTTAAAGGACTTTTGGCTTGGTTTGTGAACCCGTTTGACTTCTTTTGTAGTACGGTAAATCTAATTCAATCTTGAACGGTACGATGATATCCTTTCTTTTATCTAAACGCGAAATTAGTTTGTTTGGGTATCGCTAATCCGTTTTTCCTTTCGATGACTGAGTAGGTTGTAAGGTACTACTAGATTAACGTTGAGCTTAGGATCCCCTCTCTATTATGTTTCGTTTATTTAAAATTAGATTAAGGTTTGAATACCTAAAGTGCATAAAGAGCCCGGAATGTCTCTAAACTCAAGGAGTACCAAGTAATCATTACAATCGACATACGGGGTCCTTATTCACTTGATTTATATTGAATCCCGATGATAGCCCGTATTTCTCGAATATTGATTTAGCATTCCCGAAAGTATTGAAAGTGTATTTTAGCATTTTGCTAGCCCGTTTTTACATGCCCGAATGAAATGAAATTAGTGCTTTTGAGCACCCCGTCCCGCCCGTTTATTTAAGTGCATTACATATGATTTGTACATGTCTCGTTTTACATGATTTGACCTATGAGTCGGCACCACTAAGCTTGGCTTTCCTTGCCGGTTTGATCCACCGACTTGGAGACCCCTTCCCGTCCCGCCAGCTGCAGTTTGGATCCTGCTATCCGGTTATTAACGTGGTCTTGTCCCGATGCCGCAGATTGCTACTGTGGTCCCCGATGCCCGGTTCGCTACCGTGGTCATGTCCCGTATTGTATTATATTATGTATATGTTACTTATGTTGCATCTCCTCACTTCGGTGACTGAGACAACATCCCGATATGCTCATGTCACTTCGGTGATAGAGGACTTAGCTATGTGTGGTTGCCATCTTGCTCGTTTCCCTTTTCCTTGGATACCGTACATGTTTTATGTTGCATATGTATTTGGATAAATGATTCTCACGTTTTATGAAACTGTTGTTTTGACAGGTTTAAATGTTTTCTAAGGTATTTTCCTTATTGTTATGTCTTTTCACCCGTTTGCCAAACCGTCGTGTTTGACCCACTATTTTGGTACTCAGGTTCAGTTTCCCCCCCGAGCTGTGAGTTGTTGGCTGTGGAGCCATGAGTTGCAGGTTGTCTTGTCGGCTATGTCCTGTAGACATTGTGCTTGACATCGGAGTTACGTCACATTTGGGTAGTGGATATTAGTTTGTATTGTTCGGCTTTTATTAGCCTTTCTTGGGATTGTAATTAATGCACATTGATACTTGTAACTTGAACATATTGGAAATGTAATATCCTGTTACTGTCAGCTCTGTATTTTATTTATGTTGGTTTATTCCAGTCTGATATGGTTCATAAAATGATGGCTTTATGCTAGGGGTTGTATGCGACGCGGAATCCGATGATGTCCACGGACTCCGGGTCGCATTGCCACAAAAGCTTCCGCAAAAATATTCAGACAGTGTTGTGATTTTGGATCCTCACACACGCGGATCTTGGGAGAAATATAATCACCCCTCACCTCCCCAAACTCTCCCGCCCCCTCGGTCGGGATCCGGGTTTGGGGGCGTGACACTTACCTTAAGAGCTTTCCGTAAATTCGACAATGGGGATCACTATTGCTTTATCCCATTGTTTGTTCTTTCAAAGTTTATGCCATTCATCTCCATCAACGTGCCTGAATCACCTTTGTTGTTATCATTTTTGGATTGGAAATCTGCAGTGAACAAACACTAAAAGATTCTGCGCTTTTGTCTGTTAGTACTCAGTTTGGTAATTTGCAGAAGTAATAATTATAATTATATTGACAGAAATGACATGGAATATAATGCACAATGTTAGATGCATGGGTGATGGGACTAAAATGTACATGACGTGACTGGACCTCCTGTGATGGGACAATATTTGGTGGGTGTTTTTTTTTTTTTTTTTGTTTTCATTTTTTTTTTTTTTGTCTGGTCATCATTGGTGCAAGCATAGTTGGTGTTAGAAATTTTGTGTATTGCAATTTGATGGATGCATTATCATTTCAGCATCATTTGAATTTTCACACTTGCATTGATTTAGAAAATCTTGATATCTTGATTTATACATGCATTGTTTTTAAGACTTGTAAAAATCTTGGTTCATGCATGTTTTGATTTTAAACTTGGATGCAATTTGTTTTGAAAAGATCTTTTTGAATCAAGCAAGCCTTTGGTTTTAAATCTTTCGAATCATCTTAGGCATATTAGGTTTCATGTTTTTAAAACTCTTAGAATGATTTAAAACATGTTTCCATACTTGATTCCATGGCCCGAAAGTCCCCACAAGAAAAATCTTTGAAATATGCAATTTGTGGGGAAAAAGGTCCCAGGGCCCGGGTCGACCTGTAGTGTGCTCGGTCAACCGAGCCCAAGGACCTGGTCGACCGCGTACACTGCGGGTCGACCGGGAAAGAGCCGTTGAACTCTTTTTCAAACGGTCAGTTTTATGACCATTGAAGGCTAGGTCGACCGGGCATAGGGGCAGGTCGACCGGGGACTAGCCGTTGGGCATTTTTTTTGTATAAATAGAAGCTCATTCCTAAAGAAATTTTGAGGAAAAAAGATGTCGCGACCCCGGACCGGGTCCCTCAGACAAGGCGGCCTAATCCAGGATCGGGACTTGTTGATTGATATAATAATATGATGATGTATGATTGTGCATGTATGAATTAAATCCAACTCCAAAACAAAACGTATACGCGTCCATCAAGAAGGATGCCACTCGTACACGCGATTTCCCACAGGTGTCCGCGGTGAGGATAACACATTAACATGAATATTTCTTTTATGTGCGGAAGCGTGTAGCAAATCTATATTTCATACATTCATGTCCAAGATACAAGATTAAAGCATGTCTCATACTAGTATCAAAATGAGCAATGATCATTAAAGCTATAACCCCTGAATAAAGTTAAGGTTTACAACAAAGTAGTTTAATTACATTGATCCCAAAAATAGAGGCCAACAAAGGCCAATATGAATAAAGTGACAAGTTCCCAAAAGAATGGTTAGACACAACCCAAAATGTGTTACGCAACTCAAGCACCCGAATGTCTAGACGACATCATCGGCGTGCCACTCAACTAGTCGTTGCGGTTCGCCAACCGCAACCTCGAGCTCCTCCTCGGGGAGACCAACAACGGGACCTGAGTACCAAAAACAAGGGTCAAACACGACGGTTTGGCAAAGGGTGAAAGAACATAACAATATAGAAAATACCTTGAAAATCATTTAAACCTGTCAAACATTAATTTCATAAAACAAGAGAAACATTTGATCAAATACATATGCAATATAAAACATGTAAGGTATCCAAGGAAACGGGAAACAGACAAGATGGCAACCACACATAGCTAAGTCCTCTATCACCGCAGTGACATGAGCATATCGGGATGTTGTCTCAGTCACCGAAGTGAAGAGATGCAACATAAGTAACATATACATAATATAATACAATACGGGACGGGACCACGGTAGCGAACTGGGTATCGGGACAAGACCACGGTAATAACCGGGTAGCGGGATCCAAACTGCAGCTGGCGGGACGGGAAAGGGTCTCCAAGTCGGTCGATCAAACCGGCAAGGAAAGCCAAGCTTAGTGGTGCCGACTCATAGGTCAAATCATGTAAAACAAGTCACGTACAAATCATATGTAATGCACTTTAATAAACGGGCAGGACGGGGTGCTCAAAAGCACTAATTTCATTTTTAAACGGGAAATGCATGTCGGGGCTAGCAAAAGCTTTAGTTTCAAATTCAATGTTTTCGGGGATGATAAATCACATTTCTTGAAATTCGGGACAAGTATCGGGATTCGATATAAATCGAGTGAATAAGGACCCCGTATGTCTATTGTGATGATCACTTGGTACTCCTTGAGTTTAGAGACATTCCGGGCTCTTTATGCACCTTAGGGATTCAAACCCTAATCGAGTTTTAAATAAACAAAGCCTAAATGAGAAGGGAACCTAAGCACAACGTTAATCTAGTAGTACCTTACAACCTGCTCATTCATCGAAAGGAAAACGGATTCGCGATATCCAAACAAACCAATTTCGCGTTTAGATAAAAGAAAGGATATCCCGTCGTTCCGTACCGTTCAAGATTGAACTAGATTAAGTACCGATATAACCGGATTAACCGTGAGGAAATGACGGTTCAACCATCCTCAAAAGAAGTCCAACGGGTCCACAAAAGGGTCACTAAGTTACATTCAAGGTCCACCTAAACATAGGGTAAAAGGTCCATTTTTTTGCAGGGTTTCCAGTTGGGCCGGTCGACCTGGCCCATGGCCGGTCGACCGCGTACACAGTGGCTCGGTCGACCGTGAGTTGTAAAATAAATAGGTGAATAGTGTTTTGGTCAGGCTCCAGAGAGCCTGACCTCTGTGTCGCCGGTCGACCGCGTGCTCTGCATAACTGAGACTCCCGCAGTTCAGCAGGTTGCCCAACAGGGGGGCCTGTTCCGGTGTCGCCGGTCGACCGCGCCCCTTGGCCGGTCGACCGCGTGAACGGCGTAACAGAACCCAGGTTCTGTTACAGCAGTTCAGTGATCTTCCCATTTTTTTTCTATCTTTTCTACATTGTCTCCAAACCTGATTAGCAATCTCATATGTGATTAAAACAAGCTTTCAAGAACTAAAATGGACATTTATTTCCAATCTAAACAAGTCATTAATGCCTCAAAATAATGGGTGAAAACATAAATGCATTTCAACAAAACTCATTCAAAGATAAAAATATCAAAACATCCACTTGCCTTAAGTCTTTAAATCAATGAAAAACAGCTCCTAGCACTCTTGCAAGACAAGGATACCAGCTCTACCAGAAACCCCTAAAACAAACCCTAAAATGGGTCAAAACAATGAAGAAGAGGAGAGAGCTTTCAATATTGAAAATGTAGCTTCTCTAAGGCTAGAAGAACACTAATCTAGAAGATTAGGAAGAGATCTTACCAATAGGTTTTCCAAAAGAGCAAAGCAAGCTAGAAGAAGGTCTTGGAGAGATGGGATTTCTCCAAAAATGGTGCCAATGGAGAGCCCTTGCAATGGAGAAGAAGAAAATGAAATCTTTTGAGATGATGGTGCAAGTTTAGTGATGTCTCTTGAGCAAGGAGAAGCAAGACGAAGAGAAAGGAAACCCTAGGTTCAGTTGTTGCTGGAAAAAGAGAGAATGAAGGAGATGGGTTCCCTTATATAGGCTACACAAGTGGGCTCCACCATCAAGTAACCTAGTTGGGCTGAAATAGTGGTTTTCGGGGCTCCGGATGAAATCGATGAAGAAGGAAGAAATGATCGTCGAAATATCTAGTTTCTAAAAAGTTTATGTTTCGCGGGTTTCGGGATTAACACTAATTTGGTACAGATTTAGTGTAAAAGTACTGTTTTGCCCTTGAAGCTAGAAAAGTCAAGTTTTGGGGTTTCGAACGAGAACGTGATCAACATGAAAGTTGAAAGCAATAACGAGATAAACAAAACGGGATAAAATACAAATCAAGAAAACCAATATAAAACCTCAAGTACACAAAAAGCCATAAACAAGGAACCCCCAAAGGGCCCCACTAATACCAAAGTACTCAAAATCCCCAAAGCTATTTCAAAGCTATTCTAAACCACTAAACCAAACTCCACAAGACAAATCAAGACTAACATGCAACTAACTAAGCACTAATCGAGATCACTCGGGTCGGGGTCTTACAAAAGAGGCCCTCCTTGAGATGTTTTGAGGCCAATCAAAGGGGAATGAGCTAAGGATGGCTGAAGGGACATTTGGAAAGCTAAAGCTTTGATTAATGAAGTTAAATCTCTAAGTAAAATTTACTTTTCTTAATCATATGTTTTCATGCTTTGCTTTAATTGTTGGTAAATCTTTTCTAGCATGATAAACTATGATTTATTGTGTCCTTAACATGTATATGTTTTGAATTGATTTATTGTTTTGGATGCAACACTTTGATTTAAACCAAGTAATACTTAAATTGGTATATCTAAGTAAATCATGTTTTTGTAAACATCTTTGAAATTATATGTAAACATGATTCCTATACTTGGTTGAATCTTTGGTTGTTGTTTTTCATCATAAGAAAATCACTTTCAAATCTATCTTATGTTTTGGATTCAACAACTTCTCAAATCATATGTACTTTTGTTTTAAAGTTTCACAACTTGCTTAGCTTTGATAGGTATATCTTTTTCAAGTTGTATTTTAAGTACATATAATTTGTCCCTTGATTTCAATCAAATATACTTTTGTGTTTTACACTTTCAAATGCTTTAAGCATACATATATTAAGCTTCATTGTTAATTTGATTGAAATCCTTATGCATCACATGTTTTGTTCTTAAACTTTCACAACTTGCTTGAACTAGATAGGTAAATCTTTTACAAGTTGTTTTTAACATATGATTAGCATTCTTTCCTCAATCATAAATGTTTTTATGAGCTAAAACTTTTAAAAGCCTTTGGCATACTTTTATGAGCTTTAATTTTCAAATTGATTGAGGACATCATACATATACATTGTGCATTCTTCTTTGCATTCATAGTGTGTGTGTGTGAATTAGATTTTCACTTTCATATCCGCCTAATCAAGAGGCATTGTATTGAGCTATTATTGTATCTCCATCAAGTGTATTTAGACACTACTTAGAGAGATAACCAACCTTTTGGTTGTAAAGGTTATTGCTTAGCCTAAGAAAAGCATAGTGTAAGAGGTTATTGCTTAGCCTTGGAAAGCATATTGTAAAGGTTATTGCTTAGCCTATTGAAAAGCATAAATAGTGAAAATCCGGTGGGGTGTTGGATCACAAGCCGGTAGTGGATGTAGACATTGAGGCCGAACCACTATAAATCCTTGTGTTATGGTGAATGCTTTGTGATGATTGTTTTTGTTATCTTCCGCACTTTAGTTCTATATCATCACTTGTGACTAATTATTTTTAAAGAAGTTAGAATTTGTCATAATTGGTCACTTATTAGAAGCTCACCCTATTCACCCCCCCCCCCCCCCCCCCCCCACCCTCTAGGGTTCGGATCCATGGACTTACAGTTGGCACCCAGCCTTCAAAGCATTGCTTTTCCACATTTCGTGTGCAGAGAGTCCCTCTACTCTCCTTCGCATATTTTTCTTCAGTTTTGAACTCCAAATGTGAGAACTTTCAACTCATCTTTTATTTGAGTGTGTGGTGTTTCTTGTTTAAGTCGATTATTCAAGTTTGATTAGTTTGTTTGTGTTTAGATTAATTGTTGTAATTATGTTGTTTTATCATGTGTCTTGGTGGGTTTTATCATATTTATGTTAAGGTTTAAGTTCCTTAAACTTTTTATTCATTTTAGTGTTGTTTTGAATCAGTTTGTGATTTTTAGGCTGCTGAATTGGACATGGCCCCCTTTCTTTCACTTTTCATTATTTTTACCCAAAAATCTTAAACCCAAGTGGTCCGGTCCTAATTTTGCAAAGAGGAAAATTATTGATCAAAGATAGCTTTAGGAGTGGGCTATGGATTAGGTTTGTTCAAATTCTATGTCAAAGACCTCCAAGTTTTTTGTCTCCTTTCTTTTTCCTTAAATGAAGTTCTACGATGTGGAATGAGGTTTGACCATTGACCGTGATGGCCATAGAGGTAATGGATCTTCATACAAATGGTGGGGCATGTTCGTTTCAGTCCGAGATGGGGAGAACAAGACCTAGCTGGATTTGGCCAAAATTTTGGGAAAAGAAAGGGGATTTTGTGCAATTTGTGGAAATTAATGAAATTAGTTGGTGAGATTGGGTTTGTTGAGTGTTTTAGTTAATTTAGATTCAGTTTTTGGTAAAAAAAAATTTGTGTGTTTTATTATTTTTTTGTGGATTTAAGGGGGCAATTTTAAGTCTTCTTCTTTTTTTTGTTCTTTTCTTTTTGTCTTTTTGTTTTGTGTGTGTTTATATGTGATGTGTGGTGATGGTTGAGTGATGTATTAATGATATGGTCATGGTGTAATGAGGCGAAGTAAAATGGAGTGAGGTGTAGTTGTAAAGACGTGAAGGAGTATGGAATAAAGTGATGTGTGGAGGAGTGGTAAGGTTTTATTTCTTATGAATGATGTATGCATGCAAACCGTTGAAAATTGAACTTAAGTGTGGCTTTGTTGAGTTCGAGTAAATATGTGTGTTTGATTATTATCTCCTAGTTGATTTTGTTTATGAGATGTATTTTAACTTTGTCTTTTAGTTTAGTTATGGATTAATTGAATTTTAAAATTGGTTTTGTTTAGTTTTAATTTGCTTTTGTTGGTTGGTTTGTTTTGTTTTGTTTATTCATTGCATTTTTTCTAGTCGGTTTTTTTTTTTTTTTTTTGGTGAGTTGGTTTTTTTTTTTTTTGTAGACACGCCACTCATGACTCACGGGAGCTTTTGAGCTCACGGGAGTGGCCACCTACGGATGTATGCAATTGCTAATTCGTTCTAAAAGTGAGGATCACTTTTCTAGGATCAATTCTGATTCAGGGGAAGAAAAAGAAAAAAGAAGAAGTTACGTGCCTACTGATTTGATTGAAAAGCCGAGATCTGTGCCTCGGTGCCTGTGGTATTGCCACATGGTGGGTTGGGAACTGTGCCCCGATTGTTTAATTTGAAATGATGGTGGGAACTGTGAAAGTCCGGGATCCTAACCCTAGAGGGGGGGTGAATAGGGTGATCTACACTTAATGACTAATCAGGGCCAATTTTAATTTTATTAAAAACAACTAGTCACATAAGATGATTTACCAAACAAGATGCGGAAGCTAACAAGAGAAATCACCACAAGCATACAATCTCACACAAAGATTTATAGTGGTTCGGCCTCAATGCCTACATCCACTACCGGTTTGTGTTCCAACACCCCACCGGATTTCCACTATTTATGCATTTCAAAAGGCTAAGCAATAACCTTTACAATGGTGTTTTTCTAGGTTAAACAACAACCTATCAATGTGCTTTTCTAGGGTAAGCAATAACCTTTACAAGATGCTTTTCAAAGGCTAAGCAATAACCTCTACAATGTGCTTTTCTTAGGCTAAGCAATAACCTTAACAAGATAAAGATTTCTTCTCAAAGAAGTGTCTATACAAACACTCAAAGAGATACAATTTAAGCTCAATACAATTGCCTCTTAAATAGGCTGATATGAAAGTTTAAATCAAGATACAAACATACACATACAACTAGCAAAGGTGTGTGGTCAAAGTGTATGAATGTTTACTTCAATCATTTTCTAAAAGAAAGCTCACAAATGAATGCTTGATGCATTTGAAAATCTAATCACTGAAAATGATGATTGAAGTTATAAACCAATCACATGAAGAATTCAAACAACTTGGAAAGACATGCTACACAAGTTGAATGAAGTTTTAAAGATTGAAAACACATGTGATTGAGATAAGGATGTTTGCAAAACAAACTAGTATTCCAAGGTTATATTGTGTTTGCAAAACATCTCAACTAAAGCTAGAAATCATGCAAAAATGAGATTACAAAGAATTAAACAAGCATGATTTTAAATGGAATGAAAATCAAAGTTAACTTAAAAGATATACCTTTTTAAATCTCAAACATTTGATTTCCAATAAGCCTCTAGCTTTCCTAACTTATTCCTCTTCTTTAGGCTTCAAAATGGTTCAAAGATTTCATACCAATAGCCCTAAGAAAGAAGGGAAAGGAAAGGACTTTTATACAAAAAGACAGCCCAACGGCTAGTTGGCCTGGTTGACCCCATGACCCTGCGGTCGACCGGGTCCAACGGCTATATTGGCCCAACGGCTCTTTACGCGGTCGACCGGCCCCTCTGCGCGGTCGACCGGGTACACAGGATTCTGAGACATTTTTCCAGAAATTTCAGAACCTGTTTTTAGTGTACGCGGTCGACCTGGTGCCTGGTGCGGTCGACCGGGTACACTGGCCAGAGCTGAGTTCAAAACTGAATTTTTGAGAAAGTGTTTTATTAAAAGATGAACTCTTAGCCAATAAGTTTTATGCATACTAAAATGATTCTAAAAATGGAATATGTATGCAAAACATGAACCTCGATTTCAAACTTGATTTTTCAAAATCATGCACGAAGAACTTAGGCTTACGAAAATACATTTAAAGTTCTAAAAACATGTAGGGTGAAGTCTTTGAAAATCAAAAGCATTTTCAAGTCTGAGGTCAAGATTTCAAGGTCCAAAGTAAGATGAATGTGTGTGTGATCAGATGACTGATAGAGATAGTGCTTCCATCAAATTAGCAACACAAAAATCCTAACAATCTCCCCCTTTGCAATTTGATGGCAACTAAGTCGATCACAACACTTCTAGGACTCCAGATCTTGAAGTCTCTGGAATGCAGCTTAACCTCGATTTCTCCCCTTTTGTTAGAGCTTTCTCCATGCTCTAAGCTTTTCTGTTAAGCGCTCTGAACTCCTTCATTATACTTTTAAAAGTATTCTCCATTTATGATCCTTGGACAGATCTCCCCCTTAGTTAGATCTGATCTTCTTTAACTCCCCCTTTGTTGGATCTTCTCTCCCCCTTTGTCATCGAATTGCAAAGGAACCTGTATACATGAGAAAAGAAATACCTTTCAGTAGCACCTGTTACCAGATGAAATAGAAAATGAAATGCAGAACAGGTTATCATGTATATTGGTTGTTTATGTTATGTTTGAATGAAGCTAAGACAAAAGATAATTATGTAGATTCAAAAGCATCATAACCATCCACCATATCAGGAATATAACCAAGAAGAGAAGAATAAGTGAAACTGAAGATTCATTGATTTAAATTTGAAGATTAGTACAATTTCATTTACAAATTACTTGACCAATCCAAAAATCAAAATCATGGCCAGTAAACAAAAAGTCAGAGAGTTGATAAACAAAATACATCAAGATGAGATAAAATCAATTACAACCCCCCACAAAAAGAAAAACCCTCCTAAGAGCTAAGGAGAATCTGCAGGAGAAGGAGGCATCACATCATCATGCCGCCTGCAGCTACTGGAAATGTTCGAAAGGTATCTCAAAGTCTTCCTCATCATACCGGATACCTCTTGACGAAACTCCTGAAACTCTGCTCGCATGGAAGACACCACTTGCTCAACAGATGTCATACGGTCTTCCAAGCTGTGCTGCTGAGGAGGCTGAGGGGGCTGAGGAGGCTGAAGGGGCTCTGGTGGAGGCTGATGGGGCTCTGGACGAGGCTGATCAGCTCTTGGATCTGCAACTGCAACCTCTGCAGCCTCTACCTCTGCATCACCTTCTGCTATAGGGTTTACTCGCTGTGGAGGAGGAAGCTTCATCAAGAGAATATTGGTTTTGTTGAAAACAGTTGTAGTCTCCGGTCTCTCGGAAGCAGGAGGAATCACTCCAAAAGAACTAGCGAGTTGGGTCATCAGGAACCCAAAAGGAGCTGCACAGGGCTGAGAGCCTGTGATAACTCTAATAATATGATGCATGATGACAGAAGGGAGGCACATGGGGACATCTGAGATAACTTTGAAAAGGATATTTGCCATGTACGGTGTTACCTCAGTCCTGT
>QPKB01000276.1:27169-49243 GCA_003546025.1 Camphora micrantha
TTTACTTCTCTTCTTGTTATGATGGATGGCTATGATGTTTTGTGTTTATTATCTTAGTTTAATTCAATCACAGCATCATCAACCCATATACATGATAGTCTGTTCTGCATTTTATTTTCTAAATTCTATTGATAACAGGTGCTACTGAAAGGTATTTCTTTTCTCATGTATACAGGTTCCTTTGCAATTCAATGGCAAAGGGGGAGAGAATATCAGACATAGGGGGAGAGAAGATCAAACAAAGGGGGAGTGAAGATCCTATCTTGGTATCAATCAAAGGGAGAGATTAAAGAAGATCAGATCTATCTAAGGGGGAGATCTGTCCAAGGATCTTAAAAGAGTTCAGAGCGCTTAACAAAGCTTAGAGCATGGAGAAAGCTCTAATGAAGTGGGAGAAACCAAGGTTAAGCTGCTCTCCAGAGACTTCAAGACCTGAAGCCCTAGAAGTGCTGTGATCGACTGAATTGCCATCAAATTGCAAAGGGGGAGATTGTTAGGATTTTTGTATTGCTAATTTGATGGAAAGCTCGATCTGTTTCAGTTATTTGATCACACACACGTTCAGCTTAGTCTGGACCTTGAAACCCCGGATCTCAGACTTGAAAAAAGCTATTGTTTTTCAAAGACTTCATCCTGCATGTTTTTTAGAACTCAAATTGTGTTTTCGAAAACCTAAAGTTCTTCGTGCATGTTTGTGAAAAATCGAGTTTGGATTCGAGGTTCTTGTTTTGCATACAAACTCCTTTTTTAGAATCCTTTTTATATGCATAAGTCATATTGGCTAAGAGTTCTTTTTTCAATAAAACAAATTTTCAAAATTTCATCTGAACTCAACTCAGGCCTGTGTAGCCGGTCGACCGCACCTCCCACCCGGTCGACCGCGCACACTGAAAACAGGGTCTTTTTTCTGTCCATTTTCTGTCAGATCCTGTGTGGCCGGTCGACCGCGCAGTTGGGCCGGTCGACCGGGCTTATAGCCGTTGGGCCATATGACCGTTGGACCCGGTCGACCGCGTGGGCTTGAGGTCGACCGGGCCAACTAGCCGTTGGGCTGTTTTTTGTATAAAACTCCTTTCTTTTCCCTTCTTTCTAATGGCTGTTGGGTTGCATTTTTTGAACCATTTGGAAGCCTAAAGAAGAGGAACAAGCTAGGATTGCTAGAGGCTATTTGGAAATCAAATGTTTGAGATTTAAAGAGGTATATCTTTTAAGTTAACTTTGATTTTCATTCCATTTAAAGTCATGCATGTTCAAATCTTTGTAATTTCATATTTGCATGATTTCTAGCCTTAGTTGAGATGTTTTGCAAACACAATATAACCTTGGAATTTTAGTTAGGTTTGCAAACTTCCTCATCCCAATTACATGTGTTTTTAGACCTTAAAACTTCATACAACTTGTGTAACATATCTTTCCAAGTTGTTTGAATTCTACATGTGATTGGTTTATAACTTCAATCATCATTTTCAGTGCTTAGATTTTCAAATGCATCAAGCATTCATTTGTGAGCTTCTTTTTAGAAAATGATTGAAGTAAACATTCATACACTTTGAGCACACACCTTTGCTATTAGTTTGTGTATGTTTTGTTCTTGATTTAATCTTTCATATCAGCCTATTTAAGAGGCAAATGTATTGAGCTTAAATTGTATCTCTTTGAGTGTTTGTATAGACACTTCTTTGAGAAGAAATCATTCATTGTAGAGGTTATTGCTTAGCCTTTGAAAAGCATCTTGTAAAGGTTATTGCTTAGCCTAGAAAAGCACATTGATAGGTTGTTGTTTAGCCTAGAAAAACATCATTATAAAGGTTATTGCTTAGCCTTTTGGAAAAGCATAAATAGTGGAAATCCGGTGGGGTGTTGGAACACAAACCGGTAGTGGATGTAGGCATTGAGGCCGAACCACTATAAATCATTGTGTTTGGTTGTATGCTTGTGGTGATCTCTCTTGTTAGCTTCCGCATCTTGTAGTTGGTAAAATCATCATCACCCCCCCGCCCCCCCCCCCCCCTCTAGGGTTAGGATTCAGATTGTCTTAGGTTGTTTAATCATCATTTGTGTCATAATTAGTCATAAAGTGTAGATCACCCTATTCACCCCCCCCCCCCCCCCCCCCTCTAGGGTTAGGATCCCGGACTTTCAGATTTGTCTTAGGAATTTTCTCTTTTTACTCTTCTCACTTCTTTTAGCTTTTCCTCCCTCTTTTTGTCTTTTGAATTTTAATTTTAATTTTTCAACCTTTTTCAAAAGATCTTTCATTTCCAAAGATAGAGGAGGTAAAGTGAGAAGTTTCTTGTTGATAGATTTATTTTGACTATTTATGTTTTGTTTAGTCTTTTTAAAATCTATCTTAGGAGACTCTTGATGAAATGTTTTAACTTGTTTGAACTTTCTAGAGTCTTCCTTTGATTTTAATGTCTTAACCCTTCATAGATTTAGTTTTAACTTTCTTAGTTTCAAAGATGGGTTGAGACATATGACTTTTTCTTAATTTGCACTCAAATTTGAAATGCCCTTCATTACCACAATAGTGACATTTTGTTTTGGGCAAGGGAGAATGAGTGCTAGAGAATGAGGACTCACCTTTCACAAAAGTGTTGGTGAATTTAGGGTCATGTGAAATATTCCTATTGTAACCAAGACCCGTCCTATCTCTTTGAGATTTACCCAATTTAAATAATTTTTCAAATTTCTCTTCACCTCGGGTAAATTTGCACTCATACTTTTGTTTATAGCTTTCAAGTTGAGTGACTTGCTTTTTAAGGGTTGAATTTTCATTTTTAACCATTATGAGTTCATTTTCAAATCCCTTATGTTTGTTTAGTTCTTCATGGGCAAGTTTTAACTCAAGTTTAATTTTATTAACATTAGATCCAAGTTCCAAGGTTTACAAATTACTTTGATCATTAGACAAGTTTAATTTGGATTTTAAATGGGTAATGTTTTCATCTTGTCTTTTTAAAGTATCTCTTAGATTTAGGTTATCTCTATTATGCTCATCATAATTTGACTTTATTTTATTTAGTTCATCTTGAGCATTAGATAAATCTTTCTTAGAGATACTCAACTTGGATTCTAAATTGTTAAAGTCTTTGTCTTGCCTTTTTAATTGATCTCTTAGTTCTAAGTTTTCCTTATTTAGTTCATCACATCCTATCTTTAATTCATTTAGTTCATCTTGAACATTAGATAGGTTATGTAAAGAGATCATGAACTTAGATTCTACACAATTAATTATTTCTTCTTTCTCTCTAAGTTCATCTTTTGAAGATACTAATTCCTCGTTTAGTCTTTCAGATTCTTCTTCTAATCTTTTATTTTTCTTATCAAGCTTTAGGGACAATGTATACAATTCATCATAAGCTTGGTGAATATCATCTACATTTTCATCATTTTCTTCTTCTTTTAAGTCAAATTGAGATCCATTAATTTGAAGGTTTGAATCTCCAATAGATGGAAGAAATAGGGATCTAGAAGAATCTACACATGAATCTATATAACCTAAAGTAGTGGAATCCATTCTAATGGTTTTCATGAAAACACAATACTAGGGTTTTGACTCTAGGTTTTTACACATAATCAAGAGTTCTAAAAACATTTGATCCTAAAATAGAGCACGAGGCTCTGATACCAATTGAAAGTCCGGGATCCTAACCATAGAGGGGGGGTGAATAGGGTGATCTACACTTAATGACTAATCAAGGCTAATTTTAATTTTATTAAAAACAACTAGTCACATAAGATGATTTACCAAACAAGATGCGGAAGCTAACAAGAGAAATCACCATAAGCATACAATCTCACACAAAGATTTATAGTGGTTCGGCCTCAATGCCTACATCCACTACCGGTTTGTGTTCCAACACCCCACCGGATTTCCACTATTTATGCTTTTCAAAAGGCTAAGCGATAACCTTTACAATGATGTTTTTCTAGGTTAAACAACAACCTATCAATGTGCTTTTCTAGGCTAAGCAATAACCTTTACAAGATGCTTTTCAAAGGCTAAGCAATAACCTCTACAATGTGCTTTTCTTAGGCTAAGCAATAACCTTAACAAGATAAAGATTTCTTCTCAAAGAAGTGTCTATACAAACACTCAAAGAGATACAATTTAAGCTCAATACAATTGCCTCTTAAATAGGCTGATATGAAAGTTTAAATCAAGATACAAACATACACATACAACTAGCAAATGTGTGTGGTCAAAGTGTATGAATGTTTACTTCAATCATTTTCTAAAAGGAAGCTCACAAATGAATGCTTGATGCATTTGAAAATCTAAACACTGAAAATGATGATTGAAGTTATAAACCAATCACATGAAGAATTCAAACAACTTGGAAAGACATGCTACACAAGTTGAATGAAGTTTTAAAGATTGAAAACACATGTGATTGAGATAAGGATGTTTGCAAAACAAACTAGTATTCCAAGGTGATATTGTGTTTGCAAAACATCTCAACTAAAGCTAGAAATCATGCAAAAATGAGATTACAAAGAATTAAACAAGCATGATTTTAAATGGAATGAAAATCAAAGTTAACTTAAAAGATATACCTTTTTAAATCTCAAACATTTGATTTCCAATAAGCCTCTAGCTTTCCTAACTTATTCCTCTTCTTTAGGCTTCAAAATGGTTCAAAGATTTGATACCAACAGCCCTAAGAAAGAAGGGAAAAGAAAGGACTTTTATACAAAAAGACAGCCCAACGGCTAGTTGGCCCGGTCGACCCCATGACCCTGCGGTCGACCGGGTCCAACGGCTATATTGGCCCAACGGCTCTTTACGCGGTCGACCGGCCCCTCTGCACGGTCGACCGGGTACACAGGATTCTGAGACATTTTTCCAGAAATTTCAGAACCTGTTTTTAGTGTACGCGGTTGACCTGGTGCCTGGTGCGGTCGGCCGGGTACACTGGCCAGAGCTGAGTTCAAAACTGAATTTTTGAGAAAGTGTTTTATTAAAAGATGAACTCTTAGACAATAAGTTTTATGCATACTAAAATGATTCTAAAAATGGAATATGTATGCAAAACATGAACCTCGATTTCAAACTTGATTTTTCAAAATCATGCACGAAGAACTTAGGCTTACGAAAATACATTTAAAGTTCTAAAAACATGCAGGATGAAGTCTTTGAAAATCAAAAGCATTTTCAAGTCTGAGGTCAAGATTTCAAGGTCCAAACTAAGATGAATGTGTGTGTGATCAGATGACTGATAGAGATAGTGCTTCCATCAAATTAGCAACACAAAAATCCTAACAAACTGTGCCCCGGTGGTCTGAATCAGAAGTTGATCTTTCGATTGGCTAAGTCACTATTAGAGTTTCATTTGTTCTTGCAATAGAGTTTGATTCAATTAGTCATATATAATGTCGTTTGACTTTCATCCACAATTGAATGCTCAAGGCATAGTTAAAGCTAAATAGCAATAATGGAGATATTGAAGGCAATCACAAGCATAATTCAAGTAACGGAGTGAGGTGCATGTGAGAATGAGATGCATTTTCTTTTGCAAAGTTTTTTTTTTTTTTTTTGACACTCAGGTATGCATCGAAAGAAAAAGCTAAATCAATGGAAGACGGTCACCAGTATAACTGCCACTCTCTAGGGATCTTGGTCTTCACCCAAGCTCAGATGAGAACCTGGGATAGATTCGATCATCATTTTGTGCTTATCATGGAGAGTTTTGAGTTACATGGATTCCACCCTCCAACGTCAAGATTTGAGTCGGTAAACACCACGATTCATGATAACACGATATTATGGTCGCCATGCCGATTATAAGCACTTAAGGGAGGCCTACGGCGACTCAATTTCCAGACGTGACGTGAAATCATAAAAATCCATAGTTCGGTGTACTTACCTTAAGAGCTTTCCGTAAATTCGACAATGGGGATCACTATTGCTTTATCCCATTGTTTGTTCTTTCGAAGTTTATGCCATTCATCTCCCATCAACGTGCCTGAATCACCTTTGGTGTTATCATTTTTGGATTGGAAATCTGCAGTGAACAAACACTAAAAGATTCTGCGCTTTTGTCTGTTAGTACTCAGTTTGGTAATTTGCAAAAGTAATAATTATAATTATATTGACAGAAATGACATGGAATATAATGCACAATGTTAGATGTATGGGTGATGGGACTAAAATGTACATGACGTGACTGGACCTCCTGTGATGGGACAATATTTGGTGGGTGTTTTTTTTTTTTTTTTTTTTGTTTTCATTTTTTTTTTTTTTTGTCTGGTCATCATTGGTGCAAGCATAGTTGGTGTTAGGAATTTTGTGTATTGCAATTTGATGGATGCATTATCATTTCAGCATCATTTGAATTTTCACACTTGCATTGATTTTGAAAATCTTGATATCTTGATTTATACATGCATTGTTTTTAAGACTTGTAAAAATCTTGGTTCATGCATGTTTTGATTTTAAACTTGGATGCAATTTGTTTTGAAAAGATCTTTTTGAATCAAGTAAGCCTTTGGTTTTAAATCTTTCGAATCATCTTAGGCATATTAGGTTTCATGTTTTTAAAACTCTTAGAATGATTTAAAACATGTTTCCATACTTGATTCCATGGCCCGAATGTCCCCACAAGAAAAATCTTTGAAATATGCAATTTGTGGGGAAAAAGGTCCCAAGGCCCGGGTCGACCTGCAGTGTGCTCGGTCAACCGAGCCCAAGGACCTGGTCGACCGCGCACACTGCGGGTTGACCGGGAAAGAGCCGTTGAGCTCTTTTTCAAACGGTCAGTTTTATGACCATTGAAGGCCAGGTCGACCAGGCACAGGGGCAGGTCGACCGGGGACTAGCCGTTGGGCTTTTTTTTTGTATAAATAGAAGCTCATTCCTAAAGAAATTTTGAGGAAAAAAGAGGCCCTCCTTGAGATGTTTTGAGGCCAATCAAAGGAGAATGAGCTAAGGATGGCTAAGGGACATTTGGAAAGCTAAAGCTTGGATTAATGAAGTTAAATCTCTAAGTAAGATTTACTTTTCTTAATCATATGTTTTCATGCTTTGCTTTAATTATTAGTAAATCTTTTCTAGCATGATAAACTATGATTTATTGTGTCCTTAACATGTATATGTTTTGAATTGATTTATTGTTTTGGATGCAACACTTTGATTCAAACCAAGTAGTACTTAAATTTGTATATCTAAGTAAATCATGTTTTTGTAAACATCTTTGAAATTATATGTAAACATGATTCCTATACTTGGTTGAATCTTTGGTTGTTGTCTTTCATCATAAGAAAATCACTTTCAAATCTATCTTATGTTTTGGATTCAACAACTTCTCAAATCATATGTACTTTTGTTTTAAAGTTTCACAACTTGCTTAGCTTTGGTAGGTATATCTTTTTCAAGTTGTATTTTAAGTACATATAATTTGTCCCTTGATTTCAATCAAATATACTTTTGTGTTTTACACTTTCAAATGCTTTAAGCATACATATATTAAGCTTCATTGTTAATTTGATTGAAATCCTTATGCATCACATGTTTTGTTCTTAAACTTTCACAACTTGCTTGAACTAGATAGGTAAATCTTTTACAAGTTGTTTTAACATATGATTAGCATTCTTTCCTCAATCATAAATGTTTTTATGAGCTAAAACTTTTAAAAGCCTTTGGCATACTTTTATGAGCTTTAATTTTCAAATTGATTGAGGACATCATACATATACATTGTGCATTCTTCTTTGCATTCATAGTGTGTGTGTGTGAATTAGATTTTCACTTTCATATCCGCCTAATTAAGAGGCATTGTATTGAGCTATTATTGTATCTCCATCAAGTGTATTTAGACACTACTTAGAGAGATAACCAACCTTTTGGTTGTAAAGGTTATTGCTTAGCCTAAGAAAAGCATAGTGTAAGAGGTTATTGCTTAGCCTTGGAAAGCATATTGTAAAGGTTATTGCTTAGCCTATTGAAAAGCATAAATAGTGGAAATCCGGTGGGGTGTTGGATCACAAGCCGGTAGTGGATGTAGACATTGAGGCCGAACCACTATAAATCCTTGTGTTATGGTGAATGCTTTGTGATGATTGTTTTTGTTATCTTCCGCACTTTAGTTCTATATCATCACTTGTGACTAATTATTTTTAAAGAAGTTAGAATTTGTCATAATTGGTCACTTATTAGAAGCTCACCCTATTCACACCCCCCCCCCCCCCCCCCTCTAGGGTTCGGATCCATGGACTTACAATTGGCACCCAGCCCTTCAAAGCATTGCTTTTCCACATTTCATGTGCAGAGAGTCCCTCTACTCTCCTTCGCATATTTTTCTTCAGTTCCGAACTCCGAATGTGAGAACTTTCAACTCATCTTTTATCTGAGTGTGTGGTGTTTCTTGTTTAAGTCGATTATTCAAGTTTGATTAGTTTGTTTGTGTTTGTTGTAATTATGTTGTTTTATCATGTGTCTTGGTGGGTTTTATCATATTTATGTTAAGGTTTAAGTTCCTTAAACTTTTTATTCATTTTAGTGTTGTTTTGAATCAGTTTGTGATTTTTAGGCTGCTGAATTGGACATGGCCCCCTTTCTTTCACTTTTCATTATTTTTACCCAAAAATCTTAAACCCAAGTGGTCCGGTCCTAATTTTGCAAAGAGGAAAATTATTGATCAAAGATAGCTTTAGGAGTGGGCTATGGATTAGGTTTGTTCAAATTCTATGTCAAAGACCTCCAAGTTTTTTGTCTCCTTTCTTTTTCTTAAATGAAGTTCTAAGATGTGGAATGAGGTTTGACCATTGACCGTGATGGCCATAGAGGTAATGGATCTTCATACAAACGGTGGGGCATGTTTGTTTCAGTCCGAGATGGGGAGAACAAGACCTAGCTCGATTTGGCCGAAATTTTGGGAAAAGAAAGGGGATTTTGTGCAATTTGTGGAAATTAATGAAATTAGTTGGTGTGATTGGGTTTGTTGAGTGTTTTAGTTAATTTAGATTCAGTTTTTGGTAAAAAAAAATTTATGTGTTTTATTATTTTTTTGTGGATTTAAGGGGGCAACTTTAATTCTTCTTCTTTTTTTTCTCTTTTCTTTTTGTCTTTTTGTTTTGTGTGTGTTTATATGTGATGTGTGGTGATGGTTGAGTGATGTATTAATGATATGATCATGGTGTAATGAGGCGAAGTAAAATGGAGTGAGGTGTAGTTGTAAAGACGTGAAGGAGTATGGAATAAAGTGATGTGTGGAGGAGTGGTAAAGTTTTATTTCTTATGAATGATGTATGCATGCAAACCGTTGAAAATTGAACTTAAGTGTGGCTTTGTTGAGTTCAAGTAAATATGTGTGTTTCATTATTATCTCCTAGTTGATTTTGTTTATGAGATGTATTTTAACTTTGTCTTTTAGTTTAGTTATGGATTAATTGAATTTTAAAATTGGTTTTGTTTAGTTTTAATTTGCTTTTGTTGGTTGGTTTGTTTTGTTTTGTTTATTCGTTGCATTTTTTTTTGTTATTTTTTTAGTTGGTTTTTTTTTTTTTTTGGTGAGTTGGTTTTTTTTTTTATTGTTTTTTGTTATGTCTATTTGTTTTTAAATTAAGTTCGTTGTCATTGGTTGGTTGGTGGATTTTATTGATGGTTAATCTGTTATTTTAGTAAAGAAAACCAAAAAAGTCTTTAATTTACGTTTAAGTTTAAGTTTAATTTTAATTTTAAGTATTTTAGTTTTAAGTTCAAGTTTGGTCTTAATTTTAATTTTGAGTTTGGTTTTAGTTCTTCATTTAGTGAGTTGATTTCTTTTATGGAATTTAATTTGGCAGGTCACTTGGCATCCTCATTAGGGCGGCCCAGTTGATAAGCTGACTATACTGCAAGAGGGGAAAGATTTACTTGATAGGATATATGGCTCCACACACCACAAATTGTTATTAGGCATGTCGTTAACAGAGTCGCATGACAGCTAGGGCGTTATAAGGTCATTTCAGTTGATGAGGCGATCATAAGTCGATTGTATATGGGATGGATCCCTTTTTGATTTAAGAGCGAACTTGGAGCATCGGGGAATTACGTGAGATGTTGAAGGGATTTTCCATAACGGTACTTACTCTCATAGTTATACTCTTGCAAGGCCTCCTATTCTATTGGAAACTACGTAGAGACGATCGAGGCCCTATGTTGTTGTTGTTGCAGTAGTTATGATTGGTGTTTGTTATCTATTTATGTTGATTATTAGTTGTTGATCATTGGTGTTGTATATATGATGGATGGATGTTGTTTCTAAGTCCATTCTTTCACTCTGATGTATGTATTATGATGTATATGATGTGTACAAGTGCATGTAGCATTTATAATGTGAGTGCATGCTTTGTAGTTTGACTTAGAAGTGCCTTGGTTGTGTGTATGGTGATGGAATGGACTCCCTGAGGGGCACTGAGGGATCATGTGAGGTGTTTTTTTTTTTTTTTTTTTTTTTTTTTTTAAAGCGACAGGTTTTATACTTGATGATTTTTCAGGGTCTAGAAAAAAGGAGACTTTAGCGAAATCTCTTCATAGTTCCTCGAAATTCGTGCTTAGGCATGGAGTCTCACAGAGGGAGCATTAGTAGTTTAGAGTTAATAAAGCGAGATTTCATATAATAAAAAGAGAATAAGCACAATCTCTCACCAATCTAAACTTAGTAAGCAACATAGAATTAGGTTCTCAAACAACGGGGAGTGCCTGAGTATGTGACATTTGTGACCTATGCAACTCTATGTTTCGAGGCATTCACAATATCAGCTATAGATATGAAGGCATATGCTAAAGATAACAACATTTTGGAATCGCACAACATGTGATATCATAGAAGGATGTGCATATCATACATCTATAACCAAATTCATCATAGGATATCATAACAAACATAATTTATATCTCCCAAGTTTGATTTCCATCACTTTATTCTTTTCAAGTCATGAGGAGTTGTGCACAAAATAATACCCATAAAAAAATGCCCCAGCTTGTGGGATGTTTTGGGTGTGATCGGGTTTGGGTTCCCTGCAAGGTCTCGAAACAAACTTGTTAGTTTAATATTTTTAGGGCCCCCTGTCGCGACCCTGGACCGAGGCCGTGACTGATGGTGAGATGATTTGTACGATTGTTTGAAAGATGATTAAACCTCCCACAGGTTCCCGCGGTGAGGGTTCCGAAAAACACAAGGAACAACCAACTCACATGATCAAGTATGCGGAAGTGCGTGGCAAATCACATCTTAACAAGTCATGACAGAATATAAACATAATGTCATCAAGACTAAAATATCAGAATGAAGACATAACGAGGCATTCCCATAATAATTCAAGTTACAAGGTTAACAAAGTATGTTAAATTATTACAATCCCCAAAATAAGAGGCCAACAAAGGCCAATACAATACCAAAAGTATATAAACCCAAAAAGGTGATCCATCGTTACTCATGACCCGTCCCAACGTCTAGATGACGTTGTCGGGTTGCCACTCTCGAGCTAAGGTAGGTTCAACAGCCTCCTCCTGGCACTCCTCCTCAAGGGGATAACCTCCTGCACCTGGTCACCAAAATACAAGCATCAAACACGACGGTTTGGCAAGAAATCATTTTAAGTGAAAGCATGGAAAACAAGGTTTAATCGAGAACATAAAAAAATACCTTATTGAACGTAAAACAAATACTTACAGAACACTTTTCTAAATCAAAGACAAGCTAGCATGAATGCATAACATATATATCATGAATCGTAAATCCACAAAGAGCCCATCCCTTCCCTATCATTTGTAATGAAAAGAGTAAGCACGCACGACAAGCACGAATATACATAGTATAACACGACACGATTCCCATAAATACAGGATTCCGGCCGCAGAACCGGACACGCACGATGTGTAATAAATACACGACTAATCTGCAGTTAGTTCACATGTTTAAGGACCCCCAGACAGTGGATCAGACTAAAAGGGCAGTCCAAGCTCTGTAGTGTTCACTTGAGTTCATGAATGCACAAAACACGCAAAACACGATTCAAACATATCGAAAATAAAAGGGGAAATCACTTGTCATGGCAAGACGAGGCACGACTAGCAAAATGCATAATATATATGCTCACAACTTATAAAAGTGATCCCCATTTAATACTTGAAACACATCTGATGGACCCGATTCTTCCCTCTCTCCCGCTGCCTCCGCCCCGGGTCCTTCGGGGTACGGCGGAGGGGAGGAGAAGAAAAGATAAAGGGTAACAACATTTTTCTCTTTTTTTTGTACGGGTATGCCAATTTCACTTTTCTACTTTGAATTTAGGAATGGTGATCCGAAGATTCACCTTCACAAGTAGAAAGGGGAAATGAAACTTTTTCTAGTTTCTATTGCACGCATATTTTAAGAAAAGAGACAAAAGGTTTTTTTTTGAATGCCGTGAAAGGCGATTTCATTTGTTGCCGTGAAAGGCGATTTTGCCGTTAAAGGCGATTTACAAGTCTTATCCATCATGAAAGACAAGAATTGTGATTTTTTGTCTCTAAAAGAAAAAATAAAGTACAATAGAAATCAAGAAAAGGAATCTGACTTCTCATTCGATTGTGGGGACACGTTCAGATCGACGGTCGCGAGTCATGTATGGGCTCCTCCATCGTCCATGCAGATGAGAACACGATGCTTGGATTCTTGGCTTGGCTTTTTAACCTCAGATTTTTAAGGGACAAAGACCAAGAGAAGGTCTTATATCAGATAAAAAGCTAAGTAAACGGGCTGAAAAGCCACGTTTTAGCCATGTTGGTAGAAGAAGGGAGGTCCTTGGGGGGTGGCCCCCAAGGGTGCTTCAATCACCTTTTGGTGGTCTTTGCAGCAGAGTTGCAGGGCCTCTGGATTTTTTTTGTCTTCGTCGGAGGGAGAGCGAGAGCTAGCTCCTTTCCCTTTGGAATGCCCTCCTATTTATAGGCCTTTGGTAGCCATTTAGGAGGGTTTATGAGCATTGAATGCATTAATACTCATAATGGGAGGAGTTATAAGTTTTTAAATTACTTGTTTTGTAACTCCTTTTTCCTTGAATTTGATTCACCGATGGAGAATAATGAGCCTTTAATTGCTTTTAATCCCCATCATGGGAGGAGTTTCATGGCTTTAATGCCATAAATCCTTTGACTTGTAACTCCCCTTTGCTTGCTTTTGATTGGGCCGTCCAAAATAATGAGTTAATGACCGCATTAACTTGTCATAAAACGGATCATTTAACCTCATTAATTGGTCGCCAAGTCGCTTGAAGAGTCGCGGGCCGCGCCGCGTCTTTTGGAATTCTTCTTGCGATGACCGCAGGTGGATCCACATGTTGTTTGATGTCAGATGGCGATGCAATTTCAGACATTGATTAATGTCAACGTGCCGGCAACATCTGTCCTGTCGATTTCACGATCGGGCGGGCAGAAAGTGTGCTTTCTTTGTCGGCCGGTTGGCGATTTCGAGGCATCTAATGATCATCCAATAATTTCGGCGGCGGATCCGTGATGTTGACGAAGATCGACGGATTTCATGCACGAAAAATCAGATTTTGGAAAAATCACAGGGGCCAATCAACTCGAAACGCGAAAAGGACCCGAAAAAAGGTCTTCCGACGATTTTTTGGGTCGCCGGAATTCCATGGTCGCCGGCGACCATGGGCCTTGGGCCCATTTTTTGGCCGCCGTTCGGTCCCCGTTTCTTCGCCGTTTTTCGATCTTTTTTCATTCTTTTTTCTTCTGTATTTTTCCTGACATTTCCCCTCATTTATTGGCCTGATTCTCTTGAAGAAAACCCGACGAGAAGCCACGCAAATCGGAGCACAAAGTTTCCTATTTTTCTGGAAAGCCGAAGACTTTGTTGTCCGGTTTTGCCGATTTTTTGTCAAGCATTGAAACTAGGCCAAACGATGTCGGAATGACCTGAAATTTGACGTGGAGCTTCTTGAGCAGTAGATAGGACCAACCGTAGGCTTTGGTTTGAGTTTTGAAGCCTTTTGGGGTCCGCAACACGCTTGCCTTAATTTTGTCATGAGAGAAATGCTGAACTTTGACTTGTGGTCAACCGATGTCCGATTGACCTGAAATTTGACAGGGAGCCTCCTGAGTAGTAAGTAAGACCAACCATGGGCTTTGGTTTGAGTTTTGAAGCCTTTTGGGGTCCCTCAATTGCTCGCCTTGATTTCACCTCGAGGATAATGCCGAGCTTTGAAACTAGGCCAAACGATGTCCGTTTGACCTAAAACTTGACAGGGGACCTATTGGAGTCATTTTGAGATGATCCATTAGCTCCAATTTGGATGCCATGATTCCGGGGTGCTCCGCTGCCGGTAGGCCTGTTTTTGCTTCCTGAGAGTTGATGAAGGGTCAAACGTCGTCCGTTTGACTTAAAATTTGGCAGGGGGCCTTTTGGAGGTATTTTGAGACCATCCGTAGGCTCTGATCGAAGTTTTGAAGCCTTCGACACTGTCGCTGCCGGGAGCTCCTGCCTGGCTGTCGGAGGAGTGAAGTTAGGCCAAATGATGTCGAAATGGCCCGAAACTTCATGTGTACCCTTCTTTTGGCTGCTTTGAAGGATCTTGTAGTTTTTGTTTGATTCTGACAAGATCTGGTGCTTGAAGTGGCGCCTTCCTATTTATGGCAGGATGTGGCTCCATGTAGCTTTTGGTGTTGAAGGGACATGTGACATTTCTGGTGTCAACAAATGCCCCCTCGAGGTACAGCGATGAGGTGTGCAGCTCTGGTAGTCGGTGTGCCTAGAAGAGAATTTGAAGGAGATCTTCTTGCTTGACCAAGAGTCTTGAGCGTTTTTCTTTTGATGGAGTTGCTTTTTTGAGCTTCCAAGGGATTTCGAGGTAATGAGAGGGGTCATGTACCGTCTCAAGGCAAGGATTTTGAAATAACATTTGGATATGGGTTTTGGGTTTTGGGTTTTCCCTTTTAACCTTGTGAACCTAAAGGCTTTATGTGGCACATTAGGCGGTTAAGAAGGTTTTTGGTTTTTGACCTTGTGACCTAACAGGCTGTATGTGGCGAGTTAGGGGGTCGGGATTTTGGTTTTTTGGTTTCGGCCTTGTGACCTAACAAGATGTATGTGGCAAGTTAGGGGACCATGGTTTGGTTTTTGGTCACTCTTTGGGACAATTTTGGGTCCATTGGAGTGGTTTCGTTTTTTGTGGAATGTCAATTTCAAGATTGTGGCTTGATTTGGTGCATGGGGTTGGATGGTTTGGGTTTCTTTTGGAAGCCCATGAAGCTTGGAATTTTTGTATGGTCCAATGAACTCAAGAGAGGCATGGAACCATTTTTGTATGCTCTTGGTAAGAGAAATTCTGACTAAAAGCCACTTTTAGTGCCTAGGTGGTCAAACCTGGCTCATATGGGCTAACCCATGGGACCTTAAGCTTTTAAGAATGGCTTAGATCTCATGTGGTGTCATTTTGTAAAGAATATCTAAAAATATCCCTTTTGTGTATAGAATATCTAAAATATCCTTACTTGGAGAGAATCTCTCAAGTTTCCTTGATTTTGGGAGAGATTTTCTCAAAGTTTCTCAAATCCCCTTTCTTTTTGGAGAGAATTTCTCAAGAATCTCCTCTTTAGGAGAGAATATCTCAAATCTCCCTTTCTTTTAGGAAGTTTGCTAATTTTTAGCACTTACCTCCTTGCTTTTCTCCTCCTTTCCTCTTTTGGTTTGCTTTTTCTATAAAAGCAATGGAGGTGGGTTTTCTTTCTTTTGTTGCTTTCTTTTTGCAAAAACCTTCAAGAGTGCTCCATGATAAAGAATTTCTCAAGGATCTTCAAGTTTCTTCTTCTTCTTCTCCATGGCCCTCCAAGTAGGTCTTCTTTTTCCAAGAAAAAACCCCATGTAGATGTAGAAAAGTTTATTTTCTCTTCTTTTTTTTTTCTTTTCTTTTTTTCTCTCTTTTTTTTTCACGTGTTTCTCTTCCTCTTTTTTTTTTCTTTTTTTTTTCCACGTGCTTTCTTTCTTTTTTTTTGTGCACGTTCTGCCTCTTTTTTTTTTCTTTTTTTTTTTGCCCCTTTTTTTTGTGCTGTACGGACAAGTCCGTACGGACCTAACCGTACAGCCACGTGGCCTGTGGGCCACGTGCCATGGGCCAGCCCCTTTTTCTCTCTCTCTGTTTTTTTTTTTTTTTTTGAAGAGGTTTTTTTTTTTGTTCTTTTTTTTTTTTGCTCACCATGATATGAGGTTTATGCAATTCAAGATGATCATGCATTCTTTTTTCTTCTTTTTTTTTTTTAAAATGCATCAAGATAAAAGGCTAGAATTTCTAGGTCAAGTCAACATGGATTTTGACTTAGACAAAGTTTGATTGGTTTTGACCAAATTGGGCTGGAATTGGTCAAACTTTTGTCAAAGTTTTCCTAGCATCTAATGCATGATGGTTTTGTGCATGATTTTTGGTAAATGGAATTGGGAGCATGATGATGCATACCTCGAATTTTCTTGCAAGTCTTGGGATTTTTGGAGCTTGCAGCAATGTTGAGCCCACTTCTCCAGTCTCGCAGAATTTCGAGGAGCTTTGCAAGTTTTGGAATTTTGAGCTCACAGCAATGTTGAGCTCTTTTCTGATCTTGCGAAGATTTGAGAAGAAAGGCTTGATCTCGCAGCAATGTTTGAATTCGAGTCTTCTTCGAGAATCCTTCATTGATTATGAGCTCACAGCAATGTTGAGCTCAGCTTCAAGCTTCCTTTCTTTTTCGGGGTGCCTCCCTTTTTTTCGAAATTGCCCCGGAACCATGCCAAAATTTTGCTAGGATTTTTTTTTATAGCAAAATTCTGTCATTTGGTGTTTGATTTCTTCCTTTCTCACTTTTGCAGGTGGTTCCTCCAGAACGAACAAGGGTAAGGGCCTTGTTACTGATGCACCTCGCCGATCTGCCAGATCTTCCAATGCGGCCGTTCAACAGGCGTGGGAAGAGGTTGGCGGGAATCTCCGAAGAAAGACTCAGGAGCATGAGCGATGGCAACTTCTTTGGGAGGAATTCCCTCGTGCTGAAGATGGATCGCGGTTTTCTGCCGCATTTTATGGCGGCATCTTGAAGAAGCGTGGCCTGGAAGCTTTGGAGGCTGAGGCCAAGAGTCTGCTCGAGGACCTTAGTCTTTGGTTGAAGACTATGATGGACTGAGCTTTTGACAAACTTTCTTCTTTCTTTTTTTTTTTGGTACCTCCATGTATAAACATTTTGGCACTCTATTTTTTGTATCCCCTTGTTCTACTTAAATTCTTTTTGTTGAAAATAAGCAAAAGTTGAATGGGAATGTTTGTTTGAAAATCTTGATCAAAAGGTTATCGTTTTGTGAAAATCTTTTGTCAAAAGTGTTGTTTTGGCATGAAAGCCAGATTTTGTGGCATAAAGCCTGGTTTTTGATGGCTTGAAAGCCGAAAATTTTGAAGTGGCATGAAAGCCGATTTTGGTGGCGTGAAAGCCAAATTTTGGTGGCGTGAAAGCCGATGTGGCATGGAAGCCGATTTTTGGCATGAGAGCCGATTTTTTGTTTTTGGCGTAAAAGCCGGATTTTGGCATGAGAGCCGATTTTTTGGCGTAAAAGCCGGATTTTTTGAAAACCAAGTTTTGTTTTGTTGGCATGAGAGCCAGATTTTGTTTTAATTTTTGGCGTGAAAGCCGATTTTTGGCGTGGAAGCCGAGTTTTTTGGCGCAAAGGCCAGGTTTTTGGTTTTCAAAAATGCAAGTATCGACTAAGAGTCGCCTCCCTGCTGAATGGTATTGCAAGTATCGATGGAATGTCGCCTCCTTGCTCATTCGGTTGCGAGTATCGATGGAATGTCGCTTCCTCGCGAAGTTGGATGCAAGTATCGACTAAGCGTCGCTTCCCTGCTTTTTTTTCAAAAATTTTGTTTTGCGGGTATCGATGGAATGTCGCCTCCCCACTATTTTTGAAGTTTGAGGTTTATTCGAACCTTTGTTTTTTCTTTTGAAATTTGGGTTGTGGATATCAACTGGAATGTTGCGTCTCCACGATTTTTTGAAATTTTGCAAGTATCAACGAGGTGTTGCTTCCTTGCGATTTTGAGGTTTTGGTAGTATCGAATGGGGTTCGCATCCTTCCAATGGGTTTTTGCGAGTGTCGACTTGACATCGCTTTTCCGATTTTTGTTTTTAGACACGAGGGTCGTAAATTTTGACCTAAAACCATTTTTGGTGGTAAAAGGTAAGGCGGACTAGGGTGGAAATTCCTAAGTCCTGATTTTTGTTTCAAACCAAGAATCTTGGGTTCAAGGATCGAAAATTTTGGTTAAGTTTGGGAAGAGGCTCCTAAACTTAGATTTTTGGATTTTGATTTTCTTTTGAACAATGAAACGATGAAAGTAAGCATTGTTTTGAAAGTTCAACATAAAGATGAAAATTCCAAAAGGAGTGGGTTTGACGAGCAAGTACCTAGAAATAGGCTTTGGTCTTGTAGGCGTCGCTCTGACCCAGTGGAGGAAGTCTTCAAGGGTAGTACCGCTTCAAGAACTTGCCGTTGATGGGCAGCATACATCTATCACCTTCCATGTTTAGAAGTGCGTATGCGCCATTGGAGAAGACTTGGACGATGACGAAGGGTCCCTCCCATTTTGGTTCAAATTTGCCTTTGGATTTGTGAGCGAAAACCATCGGCCTTTTCACCGCAAGAACCAAGTCACCCTTTTTGTGGGTGCGTTGCCTGACCTTTTTGTCGAAAGATCTAGCCATGCGTGCTTGGTAGAGCTCAATGCTTTGGAGTGCCTCGAGCCGTCTCTCATCGAGATTGTCCAGCTCTTGGAGTCTTAATTTGACATTGCTTTCTTGCGTCATGTCATTTTGTAGAGATACCCTTAAGGAAGGAATTTGTACCTCTAAAGGGACAACAGCTTCGCATCCATAGACCAAGGGGAATGGCGTGCTATGGGTCGGTCCTCGAACGGTGGTTCGGTAGGCCCACAAAGCTTCGGATAGTTTGTCGCCCCAGTCCCTTTTGTGGCTAGAGACCATTTTCTTGAGAATTTTTGCAGAGTGTCTTGTTGAAGGCCTCTGCCAGTCCATTCGCCGCCGGATTGTACGGAGTTGAAGGACAACTTTGGATTTTGTATTTGTCGCAGAACCTGTAGAATCTGTGATCACGGAATTGTGGTCCGTTATCATGGACGAATCTTTTTAGGTATGCCGAAGCGACAAATGATGTTGGTGCGCAGGAACTGAAGGATTGATGAGGTCTTCATTTCATTGAGCGCAAAAGCTTCTGACCACTTGGAGAAATAATCCGTAGCGGCGAAGATGAAGCGATGACCTTTGCTTGACGGAGGGGAGACAGGACCTACGATGTCCATACCCCAGGCTTCGAAAGGCCATGAAATTGCTGTAGGATGTAGCCATTCTGGAGGCATGTGGACATAGTCTCCATGAACTTGGCATTGTTGGCAGCGTTTAGCAAATTGCATTGCGTCAGCTACCATGGTAGGCCAATAATAACCTAACCTTTTTATCTGATCGTAGAGCTTTGGACCAGCCTGATGAGCTCCACAAAGACCAGCATGCACCTCTTTGAGAGTTTCTTCAGCTTCTTGTTGTGATAAGCAGCGTAGAAGTACTCCATTGTAGGATTTTCTGTAGAGCATCATTGAAGGAATGTCCAGATGAAAGTTTGGGGTTTGTCTTTGAACACTTACCCGTTCTTTAGGATCTTCAAGCAGGATTCCGAACATAATATAATCAATGAACGGATCCCTCCAGTCGCCGATCGGAGGTCTGAGGATAGAGATCCGACTTCCAACCAGTTGGTGGCACTCAGCAATTGCTTGGTGTGTATTCAGGGGAGGGAGAATCCTTCTCTCATATACTGTAACTTGCATGTGTTCTCCTTCTTGGACCGCCATAGAGGCGGCGAGTCCAGCCAGGGCATCTGCACGGATGTTTTCGCCTCTACGAATGTGGGTGATATGACAGATGTCAAATTTTTGCCGAAGTGATTGTGCCTTGTTGTAGTAAGGCAACAGATCAAGCTTCTTGATTTCAAATTTCTGATTCATCTGGTTGACGATCAGTTGAGAATCCCCAAAGGCTTCTAGCACTGTGATGCCGGATTCGAGGGCGAGTTCCAATCCTACAATCAGGGCTTGGTACTCAGCTGCATTGTTTGAACATGGTTCCAGTAGCGAGAATGCGTGTGGAATCATGTATTTGTCGGGACTAACAAAGAGGATGCCAATCCCTGATATTTGATTTCCTTTTTCACTTGTCCTAGTTGCACCATCGAAGTACATATCCCAGGAAGCATTTGATAAGGAGGCCTCCACGTTGTAGACTGACTCGTCTGGGAGATCATCCCTGAGTGGAGAGTCTTCAGGCAACGGATGCTCTGCAAGAAAGTCTGCCAGAGCTTGACCTTTGATTGCCTTTTGTGGTACATACCTAATATCAAATTGTGACAGGAGGATAGACCATTTTGCCAGTCGGGCATTGAGGGAACCTGCTTTTGTGACAAGGACCTTCAGGAGATTGATCCTCGAGATCAGGTATACTGTGTTGGACAGCAGATAGTGACGTAGCTTTTGTACAGCAAAACATCATTGCAAGATATTCTTTTTCGACTGGAGAGTAGCGATGCTCTGCACCTACCAGCATGCGGCTGAGATAGTATAGAGCAGCTTCTTTTCCCTCGTGATTTCCTTGCGCAAGTAGAGCTCCCAAGGAGTGGTCGAGGGCTCTTGTGTACAAGATAAATGGTTTTCCAGTTGTGGGGGCAGCCAGTACTGGAGGTTTGGTCAGGTATGACTTGATGTCTTGGAACGCAGTTTCGCATTCAGCATCCCAGACAAAGTCCACGCCCTTTTTCATTAGGCGGGAGAATGGACGGCATTTCCCTGACAGGTTGGAGATGAACCATCGAATGTATGCCAATCTTCCTTGAAGCCCTTTTAACTGTCTCAGGGTTTTTGGGGATGGCATTTCTAGGATAGCCTTGACTTTGATAGGGTCAAGCTCTATTCCCGCTTTCCGAACTACGAATCCGAGGAACTTACCCGATGATACACAGAAGAAGCATTTTAGGGGATTCATTCGCAGTTTGTGCCTACGCAGTCGGAGGAAGACTTCTCGAAGATCTTTGAGATGGTCTTCTTTCTTTTTACTTTGGACGGCGAGGCCATCAACGTAGCATTCGACCGTCTTGTGCTGCATATCTTGGAATATCTTCATCATAGCCTTTTGATATGTCGCACCAGCATTTTTCAGACCAAATGGCATTACAGTGTAACAATACACGCCAAATGGGGTCCGAAATGATGTGTGTCTTTCATCTTCAGGATGCATTTTGTATCTGATTGTACCCAGAGAAACCATCCATGAATGTCATCCGCTCGAATCCACAGGTGTTGTCGATCATCACCTCCGGTATGGGGAGCGGAAATTCATCCTTAGGACATGCATTGTTCAGGTCTCTATAATCAATACAGACCCTAATTTGCCCATTTTTCGTTGTCACTGGGACGATGTTGGCCAACCATTCAGGATGCTGTTCCTCGCGGATGAAGCCAACGTTTTTGAGTTTCTGAACTTCTTGTTCAATTTTGTCCATTATGTCAGGACGAAATCTTCTTTGGCCTTGTTTGACAGGCTTGATATCTTTTTGTAGATTGAGTTTGTGAACTGCTATTTTGGGGTCTAAACCAGGCATTTCAGCGTAAGACCATGCAAAACAATCAACAAACTCATGAAGAAAAGCGATATACTCGGGTAACTCATCATCCTTTATATTCTTGCTTATGAATACCGGACGTGGGCTATCTGACATTCCCAAGTCTATCTTCTGAACAGAATCTTCTGTTGGAAGACTTGAAGGTGGTTCCTCCATAATATTTTCGGAGGCTTCCAACTCAACAAGACCTTCCGGAGTTTCAAAGGTATTCTCAGACCAAGGCTGTGCTTCTGACCACGGGTCTTCTTGATCGGCACTCTTCTCAAGACTTGCTATGAGATGGTCCCAATCACCTGTTGAAACTGGATCGAAGTATGGCACTTCTTTTGGAGATGATGTTTCTTCTGACCAGAAGACTGTGCCATCTGTATCATCGACAATTCCTCTTTATCATCAGAGAAATTGT
>QPKB01000277.1:0-49221 GCA_003546025.1 Camphora micrantha
TTCTTCTATTCCTAAAGATCATGTTTTTCTAACTTGTAGCACCTATTTCAAAATGGGTTGCTTGGTTGTATTTTTGGGTGAGTTTTTGAATGGATTTCATGGGTTTTTGTAGTTCTTGGCTTTGGTTAGGAGTGCTTGAAGAAGAATCTTGTTTTCATTTGACTAAGGCAAGTGATCTATTTAAGTTGTTGTGCATGTGTGTTCATGGATTTGTTATTTGGTTTTAATGCTTTGTTTTACTAGGGTTTCAAGTTGTGATCTTATTTTTGAGAATGCAAGCATGTCTAATAGCTTTCCAAACTTTCAGATTTCATATCTTTTAATCAAGCCTTGCTTTTGTTGAAGTTTGGATTTGTTTTAATAAGAAAGGGTTTCAAGGGTTTTGAAATGGGTTTCCATGTTAATGACTTGTTTAGGTATGAAATATATGCCCAATGTGAGCCTTGATAGCATGTTACATTCATGTATTTAGTTTGCTAATTAGGTTGGAAAGGATGTAGAAAAGAAAGGAAAGAAAGGAAGTAAGAGAAGGACCAGTCACGAGGTCGACCGGCCAAGGGGCGCGGTCGACCGGGGACACAGGATTTGGTCCCAGTTGGATGACCTGCTGCACTGCGGAATTTTCCTATTCCTGCAGTTCACGCGGTCGACCGGCCAGGGGGCGTGGTCGACCGGCGACACAGAATCAGGTTCTCTGGAACCTGACCAAAACACTGTACATGGAATAAAAGTTACAACTTTGAGTCAACCGGGACATGGCCGGTCGACCGAGCTCACAGTGTACGCGGTCGACCGGCCAAGGGCCAGGTCGACCGGGCACACTGGAATTTCCCCTGTTTTTGAGATTTTTGCCCATTTGCATTTTCTTTTAAAATTTGAAACTAGGCTATATTAAGGACTTTAACTTGACATTGTGTGAATGGAACTCCATGCTATGTACTAACTTCGGGGACACCAATCCTTGTATTTTAAATATAGAGTTCCAATCAACCAATGGTCAATAAATAGCCTAAGTATGTACTTGATAAAATTATCGTGTTTTGAGCGTTGATTTAAGACCGCAAGTTACATCGTGTACTCGTTTTGAAATCAAGTTTGCAAGCTCGTTCTAAGATGTGTTTCAAGTATTAAATGGGGATCACTTCTATAAGTTCTGAGCATATATATTATGCATTTTGCTAGTCGTGCCTCGTCTTGTCGTGACAAGTGATTTCCCCTTTTATTTTCTATATGTTTGAATCGTGTTTAGCGTGTTTTGTGCATTCATGAACTCAAGTGAACACCACAGAGATTGGACTGCCCTTTCAGTCTGATCCACTGTCTGGGGGTCCTTAAACACGACAAGACGAGACATGTACAAATCGAGACATGTACAAAATTCATATGATGCACTTATATAAACGGGCAGGACGGGGTGCTCAAAGGCACAAATATCATTTTAAACGTGAAGTGCATATCGGGATTAGCAAAATTGCTATAGTTGCAAATTCAGTATTTTCAGAAATGGTAAATCATAATTCAAGAGGTTCAGGACAAATATCGGGATTCGAAATTCGATCAAAGTGAATAAAGGTCCCGTATGTCATATACAATAAAAATTGGCACTCCTTGAGTTTGGAGACATTCTGGGCTCTTTATACACCTTAGGATTTTCAAAACTTAAATGAAAACTTGTGATTTGATTTCTCTTTTCAAATGGGTGTTATACAATGGTTACTAGTTGTCCCATCACAATAGGGTTCCCAACAAACACCCCTCAACCAAATAAACACTTCATTTTTTCTCACAGATTAGTCCCAGGTGAACAATGCTAGTCGCTCAAGCAGATTGGAAGTTCGCTCGAGCGATGAGCTCTCTGGAATGGTTTTCTGGGAGGTTGGCTCGAGCGAATAACAAGTTCACTCGAGCGAACATGTTGGCTCAAGCGAACAAATAGTTCACTCGAACTAACAAGGTTCTGTGAGAGACCCGATACAATTCTGGGAGGGTTCGCTCGAGCGAACATGTTGGCTCAAGCAAACAAATAGTTCGCTCGAACTAACAAGGTTCTGTGAGGAGCCTGATATGAACCTGGGAATGTTCGCTCGAGCGAATAAGGGGTTCGCTCGAGCGAACTGTCTACTGGAATGGTTCGGAGCCTGTTTTGGACACTTCGCTCGAGCGACCACTAGGTTCGCTCGAGCGAACTGCCCAAAAATGGGCTTCGGGACAACTCTGTTCCCTTCTATTTCTCTCCTTCTTACAAGCTCCATTAGTCACACTTTCTCATTAAAATGAGAGGTTATATCCTCCCTTTTATAACATTCAAAACACCATCATCTCTCCATCAATACCTCCATAAACATCAATCAAACATATTCTTCTTCCCAACCACATTCAATCACAAAAGAGGAGAGAAAATCCTAATCACAAGGAGTCATTTAAACTACCATCAAGTAATAAATGAGAACTACCAACCACATTTCCAAAAACCATTAAATGAACTAATAAGAGTCATTAATGCACATTTATTTCAAATCAAAGCAAATCCATAATAGTATGAAATCACCAATGCATTTCATCAAAATCATTAAAAGCTCAAAATATCAATCATCCACTTGCCTCAGGGTCTCTAAATAACAAATCAAGCTTCTAATCACCTCTTCAAGCTCAAAATATCAATCTCTACAAAACCCCCAAAACACACCCTAAAATGGGTCAAACAATGAAATAGAAAGAGAGAGCTTCCAATATTGAAAATGGAGCTCCTCAAGGACAAGAAGCATACATATCTAAGAGATTAAGAAGTGAGCTTACTTGTAGAGTCTCCAAATGGAGAGAGCTAGCTCAAAGGGGATCTTGGAATGGGAGGTTTCCTCCACAAATGCCATCCATGGAGAGCTCTAATGGAGAGGAAGAAGAAGATCACCTTCATTTCTCAAATGATGCAGGGTTGGTGGTGATTGGAGATGGGAAGAGGAAGAAGAAGAGGAAGAACAAGGAGAAAATCCTAAGCAAGAGGGAGTTGTGCTAGAAAAGGAGAAAGAAGAGAGACGGGTTCCTTATATAGAAGAGGAGAGTGGGCTTCACCCCTTAGGAAACTTGGAAGGCTGAAATAGTAGTTTTCGGGACCTCGGATGAAATCGACAAAGAAGGAAGAAATGATTGTCGAAATTTCTAGTTTCCAAAAAGTATATGTTTCATGGGTTTCGAGAATATCAAATATTGGGTCCAGATTTAGTGTAAAAAGACTGTTTTCCCATCAATGCAATGGAATTCGGGTTTCGGAATTCGGGACGAGAACGGGATCAACATGAAAGTTGTAGAGATCGACGAGATTAGTAACACGGGATAAGAACACAAATCCAAAGAATCTCAATTAATCCCCCAAGTAAACGCAAGGTCATAAAAAGGAACCTCCAAAAAGCCCCACTAATCACAAAGGCACTCAAAATTTTTCAAAACTATAATAAAGTTATTCTAAACCCAAACTAAACCAAAACACACTAAACACACTTAGAACTAACACACAACTTAATCAACACTAATCGAGGTCACTAGGGTCGGAGTCTTACAATCACTTCCTGTCGCGACCCCAGACCGGGTCATCGGGCCTAATCCGGGATCGAGACTAATTGTGATTGTGTATGATGGATGATGAATTAATTTAAACCCAAAACGTATACGAGTCTACCAAAGAATGCTACTTGTACATGCAATCTCCCACAAGTGTCCGCGGTGAGGATATCACATCAACATGAATATTTCTTTTATGTGCGGAAACGTGTAACAAATCTATTTCATACATTCATGTCCAAGATAACAAGATTAAACCTATTTGAAACCAGTATCAAAATGAGCAATGATCATTAGTGCTATAACCCAAAAGAAAGTTAAAGTTTACAACAATATCGTTTAATTACATTGCCCCCAAAAATAGAGGCCAACAAAGGCCAATATTAATAAAATAACAAGTTCCCAAAAGAATGGTTAGACTCAACCCAAAATGTTACGTCACTCGGGCAACTGAATGTTTAGACGACACCATCGGCGTGCCACTCGACTAGACGATGCGGTTCTCCGACCGCCTCCTGATGCTCCTCCTCGGGGAGACCGATAACGGGACCTAAGTACCAAAGCAAAGGGTTAAACACGACGGTTTGGCAGGTGGGTGAAAAGACATATCCATATAAGAAATTACCTTGGAAACATTAAAACCTGTTAAAACAATGACTTTTATAAAACGAGAGAATCATTTATTCAAATACAAATGCAATATAAAACATGTAAGGTATCCAAGGAAACGGGAAACAAACAAGATGGCAACCACACATAGCTAAGTCCTCTATCACCAAAGTGACATGAGCATATCGGGATGTTGATCTCAGTCACCGAAGTGAGGAGATGCAACAAAAGTAACATAAACATATATACATAATAATAATACGGGACATGACCACGGTAACGAACCGAGCATCGGGAACCACAGTAGCAATCTGCGGTATTGGGACAAGACCACGGTAATAACCGGGTAGCGGGATCCAAACTGCAGCTGACGGGACGGGAAGGGGTCTCTAAGTCGGTGGATCAGACCGGCAAGGAAAGCCAAGCTTAGTAGTGCCGACTCATAAGTCAAATGACAAATCAAAACATGCATAAAACATATCAAGTGCATGTATGTAAACGGGCGGGACGAGATGCTCAAAGGCACAAGTATCATTTTATTTGGGCATGTTTAAACGGGCTATCAAAATGCTAAAATACACTTTCAATACTTTCGGGAATGATAAATCATAATTCAAGAAATTCGGGTCTAGTGTCGGGATTCAAGATAAATCATAATTCAAGAAATTCGGGACTACTGTCGGGATTCAAGATAAATCATAATTCAAGAAATTTGGGACTAGTGTCGAGATTCAAGATAAATAAGGTGAGTAAGGACCCCGTATGTCCATTGTTATAATGACTTGGTACTCCTTGAGTTTGGAGACATTCCGGGCTCTTTATACACCTTAGGGATTTTCAAACTTTTAAATGAACTTCAAAACAAACGGAACCTCAAAAGAGATCCAAAGTACAATGTTAACCCTGAAGCATCGTACAACCTACTCAGTCACCGAAGGGGATAGGATTCGCGATACCCAAACGTACAAACCTCGTGCATAGTTATAAAGGGGGTATCCCGTTGTCCTGTTCTGTTCAAGATTGAATTAGGTTAAGTCCCGATACAACCGGATTAACCTCAAAGAATGTCTGGTCAAACAATCTCATGATAAGTCAAGTGAGTCCAATAAAAAGGGTAACCAAGTTCCACATAGTCCATTTAATAATCGGGTAAAAATCACTTCCCAGGAGAGATTCACAGTTGGCCCGGTCGACCTGGCCGTTGCCCGGTCGACCACGCACACTGCTGTCCCGGTCGACCTAAGGAGGTCAGGTCAACCCCTCTCATGCATGCCCGGTCGACCTAGCCCTTGGTCGGTCGACCGGCAGTTGTAAGTGAAAAGGGGGGAATAGTGTTTTGGTCAGGTTCCAAAGAACCTAACCCCGTGTGGCCGGTCGACCGCGTGAACTGCATAACAGAACCAAGGTTCTATTTTCTGCAGTGAAATGGGTCATTCTTTTTTCCTTCCTTTTTCTTCATTCCTTTTTCTTCCTTCTTTAAACCTGATTAGCAATTTAAATCATGGATAAAACAAGCTAACAAGATTCACTAATGTGCATTTATTTCAAATCTAAGCAAGCCATTAATATCACAAGACATATGGTGAAATCATCAATGCATTTCATAAAACTCATTCAAAGCTAAAAATATCAAATCATCCACTTGCCTTGGGTCTCTAATCAAAATGGGAAACAAGCTCCTAACCACACTTGCAAGCCAAGATCACAATCTCTACAAAAACCCCCAAAACAAACCCTAAAATGGGTCAAACCAAGCAATAAGAAGAGAGAGCTCCCAGTAATGAAAATAGAGCTTTTCAAGGACTATGAGAACGCATATCTAGAAGATTAGGGAGAGAGCTTACCAATAGGTGTTCTAAATGAGCAAAGCAAGCTAAATGAGGATCTTAGAGAGAAGAGATTTCTTCAAAAATGGTACCAATGGAAAGCCATTGAGGTGGTGAAGAAGATGATGAAGTCATTTTCTATGTTGGTGTAAGCTTGTTAGTGTCTTGATGATGAAAAAGCAAAAAGGAGAAGAAAGGAGGCAAGAAAACCCTAGACAAGAGAAAGTTGCTGAAAAAGGAAAAAAGGGAGGGGAAGAGCTCTCTTTTATAAGCAATACAAGTGGGCTCCACTAACTAGCAATCTTGTTGGGCTGAAATAGTAGTTCTCGAGACCTCGGATGAAAATGACGAAGAAGGAAGAAATGATCGTCGAAATTTCTACTTTCCAAAAAGTATATGTTTCACGGGTTTCGGGAATATTAAATATTGGGTACAGATTTAGTGTGAAAAGACTGTTTTGCCCTCGAAGCTAGGAAAGTCGAGTTTCGGGATTCGGGACGGAAACGGGATCAGCATGAAAGTTGAAGGGATTAACAAAATAAGTAAATAGGGATAAAACACCAAATCAAAAGAATCTCGAATAAACCCCCAAGTACACGCAAGTCATAAAAAGGAACCCCCAAAGGGCCCCACTAATTGTAAAGGCACTCAAAATTCCCAAAGTTATGACAAAGCTATTCTAAACCAACTAAACCAAAATCCACTATACAAGTTCAAGATTAACACGCGACTTAATTAGTACTAATCGAGGTCACTCAGGTCGGGGTCTTACACTTCCTAAGCTCGTACGCATATAATTTATGCCTTTTGCTAGCCGTGCCTTGTCTCGTATTGATAAGTGATTTTCCCTTAAATTTGATCTGTTTAGAATGTGTATTGCGTGTTTTTTGCATTCATGAATCCAAGTGAACACCACTGAGCTTAGATTGCCCCTTCAGTCTAATCCACTATCCGGGGGTCCTTAAACATGTGAACTATTTGCAGATTGGTCGTGTATTCTATTACACATCGTGTGTGTCCGGTTCCGTGGCCGAAAATCCCCGTCTACCTCAGTGTGGTGTGGGACTCGTGTTTTGCTTATCATGCTTGTCGTGCGTGCTTACTCATTTCATTATATATGATAGAGAAAGGATGGGCTCTTTGTGGATTAACTATTCATGATATATAATAAGTATTCATGCTAGCTTGTTTTGTATCTTCGAAATGTACTTCAGTCAAATAATTGTTTTGAATTCAGCAAATTATTTTATTATATTTCTTTAAACTTCACTTGTTCCATGCTCATGCCTAAATTGATTGCTTGCCAAACCGTCATGTTTGATGATTGTTATTTTGGTGCCGAGGTGCAGGTGACGTTGCCTTTGAGGAGGAGCGTCAGGAGGAGGATGTTGAGCCACTCCTAGCTCATGAGTGGCAGCCCAATGACGTCAGCTAGACGTCGGGCGTGATCTTTGTCGCGACCCCGGACTGGGTCCCCAAGCGAGTGGGCCTAATCCGGGATCGGGACTAAAAATTATATTATAAATGATGAACGGTAACTAGAAGAATAAATAAAAGTTACAATCCAATATTATGAATTAATTTAAATCAAAACGTATACGAGTCCATCAAAGATGTCACTCGTACCCTCGATTTCCCACAGGTGTCTGCAGTGAGGATATCACATCAACATGAATATTTCTTTTAAGTGCGGAAGCGTGTAGCAAATCTAATTCATACATTCATGTCCAAGATAACACGATCAAATCATATTTAAACCCAGTATCAAAATGAGCAATGATCATTAGCTATTTCCCAAAAGAAAGTTAAAGTTTACATTAAGATCATTTAATTACATTACCCCAAAAATAGAGGCCAACAAAGGCCAATATAAACAAAATATCAAGTTCCCAAAAGAATGGTTAATTCCTAACCCAAAATGTTACGTAACTCCAACACCCGAATGTTTAAACGACATCATCGGCATGCCACTCAACTAGACGTTGCGGTTCTCCTACTGCCTCCTCGTGCTCCTCCTCGGGATAACCGACAACAGGACCTGAGTTCCAAAAATAGTGGATCAAACACGACGGTTTGGCAGGTGGGTGAAAAGACATAACAGAATAGAAATTACCTTAGAAAACATTTAAAACCTGTTAAAACAAGAAGTTTTATAACACAAGAGAATCATTTATTCAAATACATATGCACTATAAAACAAATGAGGTATCCAAGGAAAATGAGAAACAAGCAATATGGCAACCACACGAAGCTAAGTCCTCTATCACCGAAGTGACATGAGCATATCGGGATGTTGACCTCAGTCACCGAAGTGAGGAGATGCAACATAAGTAACATATACATATACATAATAAATACGGGACATGACCACGGTAGCGAACTGGGCATTGAGAACCACAGTAGCAACCTGCAGCATCAGGACAAGACCACGGTAATAACCGGATAGCGGGATCCAAACTGCAGCTGGCAAGACGGAAGGGGGATTTCCAAGTCGATGGATCAGACCAATAAGGTTATCCAAGCTTAGTGGTGCCGACTCATAGGTCAAATATCGTAAATCAAGACATGTACAAATACATATGATACACTTATATAAACGGGCGAGAAGGGGTGCGTGAAGGCACAAATATCATTTCAAACGAGAAGTGCATATTGGGACTAGCACAATGCTACAATTGCAAATTCAGTAATTTCGGGAATGATAAACCATAAATCATGAAGTTTGGGACAAGTATCAGGATTCGAAATTCGATCAAAGTGAATAAAGCACCCGTATGTCATATTCAATAAAAATTGATACTCTTTGAGTTTGGAGACATTCCAGGCTCTTTTTGCACCTTAGGATTTTCAAAACTTCAAATGAAAGCTTGTGATTTGGTTTCTTTTTTCAAATGTGTACTAAATAACGGTTACAAGTTTCCCATCACAATAGGGTTCCCAACAAACACCTCTCAATCATATAAACATTTCATTTTTGCTCATAGAATAGTCTCAGGTGAACAGTGTCGGGCGCTCGAGCGGACAAGAAGTTCGCTCGAGCGGCAAGCTCTCTAGAATGGCTTTCTGGGAGGTTCGCTCGAGTGGATAATGGGTTCGCTCGAGCAAACATGTTGGCTCAAGCGAACTACAAGTTTGCTCGAACTAACGAGGTTCTATGAGGATCTGAGGAGAGTTCACTCAAGCGAATAAGGGGTTCGCTCAAGCAAACCTGTTGGCTCAAGCGAACAAATAGTTCGCTTGAACTATCAAGGTTCTGTGAGAGCTCTGATGTGATCCTGGGAATGTTTGCTAGAGCGAAGAAGGGTTCGCTCGAGCGAACTGTCTACTGGAATGGTTCGGAGCCTGTTCTGGACACTTCACTCGAGCGACCACCAGCTTCACTCGAGCGAACCGCCCAGAAATGGGTTCCGGGACAGTTCTGCTCCTTTTCCTTTCCACTTCTTACAACTCATATGAGCTACATTTCCACTCCAACATAGGAGGCTCCAAAACTCCTTTCTAACATCATTCAAACTCCACATCAACATTTCCATAATCATCAATTCAAAACACCTTCTTCTCCTCCATCACATTCAACCACAAAGAGGAGAGAACAATCCACAATCGCAAGGAATCATTTAAACTTCAATCAAGCAATAAATGAAATGCTAACAACCATATTTCCAAAACATTAAATGAACTAATAAGACTCATTAATGTACATTTATTTCAAATCAATGCAAATCCATAATAGTATGAAATATATATTGAAATCATCAATGCATTCATTAAAATCAATAAAAGCTCAAAATATCAAATCATCCACTTGCCTCAAGGTCTCTGTAAGACCCCGACCCGAGTGACCTCGATTAGTACTAATTAAGTCGCGTGTTAATCTTGAACTTGTTTAGTGGATTTTGGTTTAGTTGGTTTAGAATAGCTTTGTCATAGCTTTGAGAATTTTGAGTGCCTTTGGAATTGGTGGGGCCCATTGAGGGTTCCTTTTTATGACTTACGTGTACTTGGGGGATTGCTCAAGATTCTTTTGATTTGGTGTTTTATCCCGATTTACTTATTTTGTTAATCCCTTCAACTTTCATGTTGATACCGTTCCCGTCCCGAATCCCGAAACTCGACTTTTCTAGCTTCTTGGGCAAAACAGTCTTTTTACACTAAATCTGTACCCAATATTTAATATTCCCGAAACCCGCGAAACATATACTTTTTGGAAAGTAGAAATTTCGACGATCATTTCTTCCTGCTTCGTCGTTTTCATCCGAGGTCTCGAGAACTACTATTTCAACCCAACAAGATTGCTAGTTAGTGGAGCCCACTTGTGTTGCTTATAAAAGAGAGCTCATCCCCTCCATTTTTCCCTTTTCCAGCAACTTTCTCTTGTCTAGGTTTTCTTGCCTCCTTTCTTCTTCTTTTTGGCTTTTCCATCATCAAGATACTACTAAGCTTACATCAACATCAAAAAGGACTTCATCATCTTCTTCACCACTTCAAGGGCTTTCCATTAGTACCATTTTTGAAGAAATCTCTTCTCTCTAAGATCCTCATTTAGCTTGTCTTGCTCATTTAGAGCACCTATTGGTAAGCTCTCTCCCTAATCTTCTAAATTTATGTTCTTATAGTCCTTGAGAAGCTCCATTTTCATTATTGGGAGCTCTCTCTTCTTATTGCTTGGTTTGACCCATTTTAGGGTTTGTTTTGGGGGTTTTTGTAGAGATTGTGATCTTGGCTTGCAAGTGTGGTTAGGAGCTTGTTTTCCATTGATTAGAGACCCAAGGCAAGTGGATGTTTTGATATGTTTTGCTTTGAATGAGTTTTATGAAATGCATTGATGATTTCACCATTTGTTTTGTGATATTAATGGCTTGTTTAGATTTGAAATAAATGCACGTAGTGAATCTTGTTAGCTTATTTTATCTATGATTTAGATTGCTAATCAGGTTTAAAGGAATGAAGAAAAAGGAAGGAAAAATGAATGACCCATTGCACTGCAGAAAACAGAACCTGGGTTCTGTTACGCAGTTCACGCGGTCGACCGGCTAGGGAGCTCGGTCGACCAGCAACACAGGGGTCAAGTTCTCTGGAACCTGACCAAAACACTATTCCCTCCTTTTTATTTACAACTGCCGGTCAACCGGCCAAGGGCACGGTCGACCGGGCATACATGAGAGGGGTTGACCTGACCTCCTCAGGTCGACCGAGACCGCAGTGTGCGCGGTCGACCGGGCAAGGGCTGGGTCGACCTGGCCAACTGTGAATCTCTCCTGGGAAGTGATTTTTACCCTATTCTTAAATGGACTTAGGTGGAACTTGGTTAACCTTTTTATTGTACTCACTTGACTTATCGTGAGATTGTTTGACCCGACATTCTTTGAGGTTAATCCGGTTGTATCGGGACTTAACTTAGTTCAATCTTGAGCGGTACGGGAGAAGGGATACCCCCTTTATAACTATGCACTAGGTTTGTACGTTTGGGTATCGCGAATCCTATCCCTTCGGTGACTGAGTAGGTTGTATGATGCTTCAGGGTTAACATTGTACTTAGGATCTCTTTTGAGGTTCCGTTTGTTTTGAAGTTCATTCAAAAGTTTGAAAATCCCTAAGGTGTATAAAGAGCCCGGAATGTCTCCAAACTCAAGCAGTACCAAGTCATTATTACAATGGACATACGGGGTCCTTACTCACCTGATTTATCTTGAATCTCGACACTTGTCCCGAATTTCTCGAATTATGATTTATCTTGAATCTCGACACTTGTCTCGAATTTCTCGAATTACGATTTATCATTCCCGAAAGTATTGAAAGTATATTTTAGCATTTTGCTAGCCCGTTTATACATGCCCGAATAAAATGATACTTGTGCCTTTGAGCATCCCGTCCCGCCCGTTTACATACATGCACTTGATATGTTTTATAAAAGTTTCGATTTGTCATTTGACCTATGAGTCGGCACCACTAAGCTTGGCTTTCCCTGCCGGTCTGATCCACCGACTTGGAGACCCCTTCCTGTCCCGCCAGCTGCAGTTTGGATCCCGCTACCTGGTTATTACCGTGGTCTTGTCCCAATGCCCGGTTCGCTACCGTGGTCATGTCCCATATTATATTATGTATATGTAAATGTTACTTATGTTGCATCTCCTCACTTCGGTGACTGAGACAACATCCCGATATGCTCATGTCACTTCGGTGATAAAGGACTTAGCTATGTGTGGTTGCCATCTTGTTTATTTCCCGTTTCCTTGGATACCTTACACGTTTTATGTTGCATATGTATTTGAATAAATGATTCTCTCGTTTTATTAAACTATTGTTTTGACAGGTTTAAATGTTTTCAAAGGTAATTTCTTTATTGATATGTCTTTTCACCCACTTGCCAAACCGTCGTGTTTGACCCTTTGCTTTGGTACTCAGGTCCCGTTATCAGTCTCCCCGAGGAGGAGCATGAGGAGGCGGTCGGAGAACTGCATCGTCTAGTCGAGTGGCATGCCGATGATGTTGTCTAGACATTCGGTTGCCCGAGTGACGTAATATTTTGGGTTGAGTCTAACCATTATTTTGGGAACTTGTTATTTTATTAATATTGGCCTTTGTTGGCCTCTATTTTTGGGGGCAATGTAATTAAATGATATTGTTGTAAACTTTAACTTTCTTTTGGATTATAGCATCAATGATCATTGCTCACTTTGATACTGGTATTAAATATGTTACTCTTGTCATCTTGGACATGAATGTATGAAATAGATTTGCTACACGCTTCCGCACATAAAAGAAATATTCATGTTGATGTGATATCCTCACCGTGGACACCTGTGGGAAATCACGTGTACAAGTAGCATTCTTTGGTAGACTCGTATACGTTTTGGGTTTAAATTAATTCATCATCCATCATACACAATCACAATTACCGTCCCGATCCCGGATTAGGCCCGATGGCCCGGTCCGGGGTCGCGACAGTCTCTAACAAGCAATCCAAGCTCTAAACAAGATATTCAAGCCAAAAGTCACAATCTATACAAAAACCCCCAAAACACACCCAAAAAAGGGTCAAACAAAGAAATAGGAAGAGAGAGTTCACAATAGTGAAAATGGAGCTTCTCAAGGACTAGAAGAACACATATCTAAGAGATTAGGGAGAGAACTTACTTGTAGGGTCCTCTAATGGCAAGAGCTAGCTCAAAGAAGATCTTGAAATGGTTGGTTTTCTCTCAAAATAATATCAATGGGAAGCTCTCAAGTCTCCGAAGTTAGGATACATCTCGGATTTCCAATTGTTCAATGTCAAGCTAAAGCCCTTAATGTAGTCTAGTTTTTCAATCCCCAAAAATACACGAATGAAACCAATACTCAGTCCTGAAAAATTGCCCAGGTTCGCTCGAGCGGTCAATCCTTCGCTCGAGTGGTCAACACAGAAATTTGTTCGCTCGAGCGAATCCAGAGGTCGCTCTAGCGGACAGATCTCTGTCCTGTACCAGGTCAGACAGAGGCTTGGTCGCTCGAACGGACCTAAGGGTCGCTCGAGCGGATAGGTCCCTAGATGGATCCGTACCAGGCAATGGCCTGGTCACTTAAGCGATCCCAATGGTCGCTTGAGTGAACAAGCTTCTGCATGTACACTCTGAGTGTAGAAATTGAACTCTCTTGTACAAATTTCTGAATGTCTTCTTCCTCTCTTCTTAATCCTAACCACCTGCACTTTCCTAAGCCTTCACGCTCTCCAAGGGATCAATTCAAGCATTTCATATCATTCATATCATATTCTAAGACATCCAATTTACATTCTCTATCAAAACAGATCCAAATTTTCTAAATGAAGTATAGGCTTACAAATAAATAGAAATCTGGAAGTTTGGGAAAACACTTGGCACTAATACATGTACTTGAATGAAAATCTTATAAGAGAATCTAAGAAAAAACAAAGAATGAAACTTAATAACAATTTTATGTAAATCTCAAAGGTAGCAATGCAATTCACAACACACATGCAACATTAAACCCACAAAGATTACTTGCCTTTGCCCAAAGTGCCAAACAAAACTTTCTCAAAGGTCCTACCCAAGAGCTGAGCCAAGGAGCTACAAAATCCCTAAGAAAACCCATTCAAAATCACTATTTTTGACAACCAAAATCTCCATTTCGAAAATGGGTTTGCATGTTAGAGAACTAAGCTCTTCATGAGCTAAAAGAACTCCGTGGAAGAGATGGGCTGGAAATCTTACCTAGAAGTGTTCAAATAAGAAGCAAGGAAGAAGATGAAGGGCTTTTCCAGCTCGAAACTTTAAGAAAATTGCAGAAATGGAAAGCTTCGAAAGAAAGGAAGAAGATGTTGTACTCAGATTTTCATTTGGAAGTATCTAGCTATGGCATGCAAGGTGGAGAAATGGAGGAGAAAGAGCTCTCTCTCACAGCTTTGGTTTTTAAGAAGTTGCAGGAAAAATGAAATGAACGGGGGTGAGGGAGAAGGTGAGTTAAGTGGCCTGGAAGTGGGGCCCAACAGGTCTAAAGCTTGTGTTGACAAAAACATGGTCTTGCGGGCCCTGAACGAGATCGACGAAGAAGGATAAAATGATCCTCGAAAAATCTAATTTCCAAAAAGTATAAATTTGACATGGTTTTGAGATTTCAAAATTCGTGTCCAGATTTGGGTGTGAAAAGTCAATTTTACCCTTTTGGGCCAAAACACAGGTTTCTGGGCTTCAAACACAGACGGGCTGAAAATGAAAGTTGTAGAGAATAATAAAACCATTCAAATGAAATCAAGATCACAATTAAAATGGAAATCAACACGATCTTCCCATGCTTGCACATACACTCAGGCCTTCCTAAGCATGTCTGACTAATACTAAATGCTCTCAAAATTCCCAAAGCTATGTCTAGGACTAAAACCAATTATATTCTAACCTAACGATTACTAAACCCACTTAAGACTAAACACACACTAAATACACACTAATTGGGCCAATTTGGGTCTGGATCTGACATCCTCCACCCCTTAGGATATTTGGTCCACCAAATAAAACAATTTTACCTCTGTTAACAAATGTGGATATTTCCTCTGAACTTGCTCTCTCAATTCCCATGTGGCTTTTCCTGGCTCGTGATTTTCCCAAAGTACCTTGAACCAATGAATAGTCTGACTTCTCAATTCTTGTTCCTTGGTATCAATGATTCTAATCGGCTTTTCCACATACGAGGCATCTTCTTGATTCTCTAAATGCTCGTGTTGTAGTATATGAGAAGGACTATGAACATATTTCTTGAGCATGGAAACGTGAAATACGTTGCACACCATGGAGTGTTCTAGTGGTAACGCAAGTCTATAGGCAACGTCTCCAATCTTGCTCAAAATCTCATACGAACCAATAAACCTTCTTGACAATTTGTCCTTCTGTTCGAACCTCAAAGTTCCTCTAACTGGTGAGACTTTCAAGAACACTTTGTCACCTGCATGAAACTGCAATTATTTTCGGTGAGTGTCAGCATAGCTCTTCTGTCTACTTCGAGCGATTTTCAAACGTTCTTGAATTAGCTTGATCTTGTCACTTGTCTCCCCAACTATAGTCGGTTCATGAAAGCTACAAACACCGACTTCTTCCCAGCAAATAGGAGTTCTGCATGGTCTACCATAGAGTGCCTCAAAAGGTGCCATATCGATGCTAGAATTGTAGCTATTGTTGTAAGCGAACTCACAAAGCGGTAAGTACTCGTCCCATTAAACCTTGAAATCTAACACACAGACACGTAGAGTCTGTTTCGTTCATTTTGATTGACCATCCGTCTGAGGGTGATACGCTGTGCTGAATTGGAGTTTGGTACCCATGGACTCAAGAACAGTTTTCCAATATCCTGAAACAAATATGTTATCTCTGTCGAAAGTGATGGAGACGGGCTGACCATGCTTACTAACAATCTCATCGACAAACAATTTTGCAAGTGGTGTCATATGCATCATATTCCATGTCTTCATTGGAATGAAGTGAGTAGACTTTGTGAGACGATCCACAATAATCCAGATTGCATTATTCCCCTTCTTTGTATTCGGCAAACCGAAGACGAAATCCTTGGTGATGTGCTCCCATTTCCACTCCAGGATTTCCAACGATTGTAGCAAACCTGGGGGCTTCTGATGTTCTGCTTTAATCAACTGGCAAGTTAAACAACAGGACACAAAAGCTGCTATCTCTCTTTTCATGTTGTTCCACCAAAATCTATTCTTCAAATTGTGATACATTTTCATACAACCCGGATGCATAGAGTATCTTGTATTGTGAGCTTCAGTCATTATCTCATTCATCAAATCATCCGCATTTGGCGCACACAACCGATCACGAAAATACAATATTTCGTTCACCGTCTTGAAATTTGGACGTTCTGCGATATGCTCCACAATTTTTGCTAATTCTAAGTCTTGCAACTCACTGTCCTTGATCTTCTGAATAAAAGTAGGCTTAGATACTCTCATATTCGCTAACATTATACCCTGCTTTAGTGGCTGCACTTCCACACCTAGCTCTTCAAACTGCTGGAAAACACTGACTCCTCTCAAACCGGCCATGGTCACTGATTTTTTGCTCAATGCATCAGCTACTACGTTCACTTTCCCCAGATGATACTTGATTGGAAAGTCATAATCTTTGATGTATTCCATCCATCGTCTCTGCCTCATAATCAAATCCTCCTGCGAGAACAAGTATTGCAAACTCCGGTGGTCGGAATGGATTTCGAATTTCTCTCCATAAAGGTAATGTCTCCACATCTACAAAGCAAATACAGCTGCTGGTAATTCCAAGTCATGAGTTGCATAGTTCCTCCATGATCCTTCAACTGCCTCGAGCCATATGCAATTACCTTGCCATCTTGCATCAATACACAACCCAGTCCCACATTTGATACATCTCTATAAACAAGAAATCCACTGCTGCCTAATGGTAATGTGAGGATTGGGGCTATGGTTAATCTTCTTTTTAGCTCTTGGAAACTTATATTACACTGCTCGGTCCAAACAAATAGAACATTCTTCCGGGTCAATTTTATCAATGGTGCTATAATGGATGAAAAACCTTGGACAAATCTTCGATAGTAGCCTCCTAATCCCAAAAAGCTTCTGATTTCAGTCACACTGCTCCGCCTTTTCCAATTAACAACTGCTTCTATCTTGGCTGGATCAACTGCTATGCCTTCTCTTGAGATGATGTGGCGTAGAAAAGCAACCTGTTCTAACTAAAATTCACACTTACTGAGCTTTGCATAAAGCTGGTTGTCCCTCAAAAGCTGTAATAATGTCCTTAAGTGTTCTTCGTGATCCTTCATATTCTTGGAATACATGAGCACATCATCAATAAATACCATCGTAGAATGATCTAAAAACTGTGAAAAGACTTTATTCATGAGAGCCATAAATACTACAAGTGCATTCGTCAAACCAAGGGCATCACTTAGAACTCATAATGCCCATATCTTGTTCGAAAAGTTGTTTTTTGCACATCCGAGTCTCTAACTCTCAATTGATGATACACATACCTCAAATCTATCTTGGAAAAGTATGCTGCTCATTGCAATTGATCAAACAATTCGTCTCTCGTTGGCAACGAGTACTTGTTCTTAACAGTCACATGATTCAATCTTCTGTAGTCAATGCACATCCTCAAACTTCCATCTTTCTTTTTCACAAATAAAACTGGCGCTCCCCAAGGTGAAACACTTGGCCTAATGAAACCTTTGCTCAACAATTCTTGTAACTGAAGTTTTTACTCGCCCAATTCTACTGGAGCCATCCTATATGGTGAAATGGAGATCATAGTTGTCCCTAGAAGAAGCTCAATTGTGAACTCAACTTCTCTGATGGGTGGCAATTTCGGGATTTATTCTGGAAAAACATCCAAAAATTCGCATACAACGGGGATTTCCTCCACCCTTTGGGACTGTTTATCCTCCGTGATAAACACAATGAATGCCTCACACCTACTCTGTACCAATCTGCTTGCCTTGAGCACTGAAATAAATTCTTCTTGAGTTTTCTTCCTGTTCTCCTAAAACATCAATTATGTTTGTGCTCCTTGTAATCTGAATGTTATGGTTTTGCTAAAACAATCCATAGTAGCATGACATGTTTCTAACCAATCCATGCCTAAGATGATATCAAAATCATGCATATCTAAAACAATAAGATTTGTTGGTAAGTTAACATCTCCTAACAAGACTGAACAATTAGGGTAATAGGTTTTACACACAACCTATTTACCTACTGGTGTTGTGACAATCAAAATAGAATCCAATTCGCTATGTGGTGCATCAATCATCTTGGCAAAAGTAGGAGATAAAAACAAATATGTGGATCCAGGATCAAATAAAATTTGTGCTTCTACTCCATAAATAAGAAGTTTACCTTCTACCATGTCTCTTGCAACTTCAGCATCCACACGATTGAGATAATATATACATCCATGCAGCTATTGCCTATTTTGTGACTGATTTTGCCTTCCTTGTGCATTCCTGTTTTGTTGTGGAGGACGATCATTCTGAATCTGTGCTTGTGGTCTGCCTTGTTGTTGCTGCTGCTGAGGTGGTATAACTTGATTCTGGATTGGTGCCTGATTCTAAGGAGCTGCTTGCCTCTATTGTTGGTTCCTGTTGCCTTGGGTTTGAAGTTGTGGGCAATCCTTGATTGCCTGGTTCCTGGCTCCACACTTGAAGCAAGCACCTGTAGCCTTACGACATTCATTAGTTTCATGGGTCTTGCCACAGTGGCCACAACCATGCCTCACTTGATTCTGCTCCAACCTTTGTTTTTTCTGCCTTTGATTCTGCTGCTGGTAGTGTTGCTTTCTATCCTAAATAATCTAATTGTTAATATCTTCAAATTCATACGCCCGCTTGACAGCTTCATGAAAGGTGGCTGGTGGAACTACCCCCGTGGCATCTCTCATGATGATTGGATTCAATCCTTCCAAAAACTTGATTATCTTTTTCTACTCGGTGTCAATAAGCTCGGTAGCATATCTAGCTAGCCTCTCAAACTTGGTGACATACTCTACGACTGTCATGCTACCTTGTTTGAGCTATTGGAACTCAATAGCTTTCTGTCTCTTGACATGTGAATTGACATACTTGTCGCGACCGGACTGGGTCAACGGGCCTCATCCGGGATCGGGACTATTGATGATGACATACGAATGAATGGTTAATGCCATAAGACATATAATAAATTTGTTAATACGTCCACGGGTCAATAAAGAATAAGATATTACCCGTGCACGTGACTTCCAACAGGTGTCCGCGGTGAGGATATTATAACAATATAAATATTTCTTTTAAATGCGGAAGCGTGTAGCAAATCTAATTCACAAATTTATTGTCAGACCCCGACCCAGGTTTCGGTGAAGTGGCTTACAGACTGGCCTTACCGCCAGAACTTTCAGGAGTGCATAATGTATTTCATGTCTCAATGTTGAAGAAATATGTTTCAGACCCCTCACATGTGCTAAGACATGAGCCCCAAGAGATTCGAGAAGATGCCACGTATGTTGAGAAACCGGTCAGAATTATTGACAGTAAAGAACAAGAATTGAGGAATCGGACAATTCACTGGGTGAAAGTGCTTTGGGAGAATCATGAACCTGAAGAAGCTACGTGGGAATTGCGTGATCAAGTTCAGAAGAAGTACCCGCACTTGCTACCAGAGGCTAGTGTTTATTTGGAGGACCAAATGATTCTAAGGGGTGGAGGATGTCAGACCCCGACCCAGGTTTCGTATAATTTATTATTATTTTAATTGGGATTAGTCACTAAGAGGGATTAGAGGACGATTAGCTTGAGTTTTTAGTTGGATTAGAATTTTGAATAGCTTTGGGGAATTTGGAGAGCGTAGTGTTCGGTTTGAACGGGCCCGGGGTGACCCGTAAGACGCGTGTTAGTGTGGGAATTCGAGTTATTGGATTTATTTGATTTTTGGAAAATATGGATTTCGACATTTTTGGATTTGTTATTTTAATCCCAGCAACTTTCCTATTTGTTCCATTTGCATTCGAACCCCAGAAATCGCGTTTTTCGAGAAAATGGCAAAACAGTCTTTTCACACTCAAATCTGTGCATAAATTTCGAAATTTGAAAACCACGAGGAAAATATACTTTTTGAAAACTAGATTTTCCAATGATCATTTTTCCCTTCTTCGTCAACTTCATTCGGAACCTCTAAATGATAGACCCAGCTATGTGAAGTTTTAGGGGCCATTGGGGCCCACAACCCATTTAAATGAGTCAAAACCCACGTTGGGTCTTTCTTCCTCTTCATTCATTCAGTTTTTCCTGCAACAACCTAAGAGCGCTTTCTCTCTTTTCTCTCATCTCCCCTCCTTTGCATGTCTTGCAAATGAACCCAAATTGGTAAACAAATTTCACCACTCTCTTCTCCTCACCTCTAGCTTGCCATTGATACAAATTTTAAGAGATTTTGGCCGAGTTCGGCATCTTCTCCAAGCTCTTCTTCTTGTCTAGAGTTCTTCAAAGGTTACCAATGGCTTCCTTCTTGAAATTTTGGATTTTCTAGACCCTTTAGGATTGTTTTATCATACATGCAAAAGCCTTCATGAAAAGCTTCCTTGATTTCCAAAATTTTGTGGATTTTTAGTGTTCTTCTTTGGATTCTTTTGTGTAGATTGGAGTTGCTGAGTTGAGAGTTTCTTAGAGTGTTTTGGTGACCAATTTGTCTTAGGCAAGTGAATAATTGGATTGTGTATACATGGTGTGGAGATTTATCTTTTCTAAGAGCTCTTTGATTTGAACTATGAAGCTTTGAAGTGGGTGGTTGTGTGTGAATTTTGTGCAGGAAAATGGTTTAATGTTGGCTCATCTTAATGTGCATTTTTGTTGCTTGAGATTTCAGTTTTGTTTAGAAATGATAAATTTTGTATTTACCTAATTGAATTCTGAAATTCTGTTTTCTTGCTTGTCTTTGATATATGATATATGAACTGGGATGATGTGATGATGATGGTGGTTGAAAGAGGGTGTTTGGACGAATTTGGAATTCAGTTTTGAGTGAGTTTTGAATACAAGAATGAAGGGAGAGTGTTGAATGTGAGAAGAAGGAAAAAAATTCTGCACCAAAGAGGAGAGAGACAATCAGCAACGCTCGAGCTGGGCCTGGATCAGGGCCTGGGTAAATTCCTGCATTGTTTCTTGGGTTGTTTAGGCTAGTTTTGAGCCCGGTTTGAGTACGAAAATTCCCTAATGACTTATTAATCATCGGAGATGGAGAATTTGAGCCCGAATCAATTTTAATTGAATTGAACTGTAGAGAAAGTTTGGAAAAGAATTAACTTACCCGGGAATTTTCTATTAGTCTTAATGTATACTTTATGTCCTCAATTGTCGGTGACCTTCAGAGACGCCAACTTCTTCACTCATTAACCGACATGGAGACATTAATTATGTATTAAGACGGCCTCGGTAAGCCCATCAAACATTATCAATCATCCAATTCATCTCATTCTAAGTTAGAGAAAGTTTATGTTTTCTCATAAATTCGTTTGAAACAAAGTTGATTAATTTCTCAGGTTTGAAAAACAATGAAAAGGCTACTTATCTGATTTGTTCTGAATTTGTCTGTTTATTTTGATAAAGAGTAGTCCTTTTATCAGGTTTGAATTGTGTTTAATGGTTTGAATTGTATCGTTTTGGATTTGAATCGGCACCACTAAGCTTAGGTTACCTTGTTGGGCTGATCACCCGGCTTGGAATCTTTAAAACTATTTGCCAACTGCAGTTTGGATTCTGTCTGTTTGTCCGGCTATGGCAACAGTTCTGTTTCCGGTCCCACGAGTAGTGGCAACGGTTCTGATTTCCGTCCCACTTTATGTGGCAACGGCTCTGTTTGTTCCAGTCCCACGGGTAGTGGCCACGGTTTCTGTTTGCTCTTGTTACTTCGGTAATAGGAGAATTTAGCTAAATGTGGTTTGCCAATATTTGAATATTTTTCAGTTAGCTTGAGATATTTAAATTCATTTGCACAGAAGTAAATTCATTTGATTTATTCCTTATATATGATTTGTTTTTACCAGTATCCTTATGATTTTAAACATGACATTTATAACTTGTATATCAGATTTGTTTTATTCACCTGCCAGACCGTCGTGTCTGATACTTCTCTTGTTTGGTGTCAGATGTCGGACCCGCAGCCTTTGAGGCGGAGTATACGCAGGAGGCAGTAGGGCCTCAGGTGGAGCCCGAGTGGCAACCAAATGATGTCATGTAGACTGATGGACCCGATTCCTTCCCTCTCTCCCGCTGCCTCCGCCCCGGGTCTTTCGGGGTGCGGCGGAGGGGTGGAGAAGAAAAAGGTAAAGGGTTTCAACATCTTTTTTTTTGTACGGGTATGCCAATTTCACTTTTCTACTTGGAATTTAGGAATGGTGATCCGAAGATCCACCTTCACAAGTAGAAAGGGGAAATGAAACTTTTTCTAGTTTTCCATTGCACACATATTTTAAGAAAAGAGACAGGGTTTTTTTGAATGCCTTGAAAGGCGATTTCATTTGTTGCCGTGAAAGGCGATTTTGCCGTAAAAGGCGATTTACAAGTCTCATCCATTATGAAAGACAAGAATTGTGATTTTTGTCTCTAAAAGAAAAATAAAGTACAATAGAAATCAAGAAAAGGAATCTGACTTCTCATTCGATTGTGGGGACACGTTCAGATCGACGGTCGCGAGTCATGTATGGGCTCCTCCATCGTCCATGCAGATGAGAACACGATGCTTGGATTCTTGGCTCGGCTTTCTAACCTCAGATTTTTAAAGGACAAAGACCAAGAGAAGGTCTTATATCCGATAAAAAGCTAAGTAAACGGGCTGAAAAGCCACGTTTTAGCCATGTTGGTAGAAGAAGGGAGGTCCTTGGGGGGGTGGCCCCCCAAGGGTGCTTCAATCACCTTGTAGTTGCTCTTGCAGCAGAGTTTCTTTTCTTCAAATTGGCAGAGGTTCTTCTGATTTCTCTGGATTTTCCGGGATTTTCCGAGCAATTTCTCTCTGGCCTTTCGGGATTTTCCGAGCAATTTTTCTCTGTCCTTCTCCTTGGAAAAGCCCTCCTATTTATAGGCTTTTGGTGGCCATTAGGAGGGTTTATGAGCATTTAATACATTAATGCTCATAATGGGAGGAGTTACAAGTTTTAAATGATTTGTTTTGTAACTCCTTTTTCCTTGAATTTGATTGGTCGATGGAGATTAATGAGCCTTTGATTGCATTTAATCTCCATCATGGGAGGAGTTTCGTGGCTTTAATGCCATAAATCATTGGATTTGTAACTCCCATTTGCTTGCTTTTGATTGGGCCGTTCAAAATAATGAGTTAATGACCGCATTAACTTGTCATAAAATGGGTCATTTATTCTCATTAATTGGCCGCCAAGTCGCTTGAAGAGTCGCGGGCCGCGCCGCGCCTTTTGGAATTCTTCTTGCGATGATCGCCGGTGGATCCACATGTTGTTTGATGTCGGATGGCGATGCAATTTCAGACATTGGTTAATGTCAACGCGCCGGCAACATCTGTCCTGTCGATTTCACGATCGGGCGGGCAGAAAGTGTGCTTTCTTTGTCGGCCGGTTAGCGATTTCGAGGCATCTAATGATCATCCAATGATTTCGGCGGCGAATCCGTGATGTTGACGAAGATCGACGGATTTCATGCACGAAAAATCAGATTTTGGAAAAATCACAGGGGCCAATCAACTCGAAACGCGAAAAGGACCCGAAAAAGTGGGTTTCCGGCGACCATGGGCTTTAGGCCCATTTTCCGGCCGCCGTTCGGTCGCCGTTTCTTCGCCGTTTTTCGCTCTTTTTTGATGCTTTTTCTTCCTGTATTCTTCTTGACATTTCCCCTCATTTATTGGCCTGTTTTCCTTGGAGAAATCCCGTCGAGAAGCCACGGAAATCGGAGCACAAAGTTTCCTATTTTTCTGGAAAGCCGAAGACTTTGTTGTGCGGTTTTGCCGATTTTTTGTCAAGCGTTGAAACTAGGCCAAACGATGTCAGAATGACCTGAAATTCGACGTGGAGCTTCTTGAGCATCAGATAGGACCAACCATAGGCTTTGGTTTGAGTTTTGAAGTCTTTTGGGGCCCCGCAAACGCTTGCCTTAATTTTGCCATGAGAGAAATGCCGAGCTTTGACTTGTGGTCAACCGATGTCCGATTGACCTGAAATTTGACAGGGAGCCTCCTGAGTAGTAAGTAGGACCAACCATGGGCTTTAGTTTGGGTTTTGAAGCCTTTTGGGGTCCCGCAAACGCTCGCCTTGATTTCATCTCGAGGAAAGTGCCGAGCTTCGAAACTAGGTCAAACGATGTCCGTTTGACCTAAAATTTGACAGGGGACCTATTGGAGTCATTTTGAGACGATCCATTAGCTCCAATTTGGATGCCATGATTCCGGGGTGCTCCGCCGCCGATAGGCCTATTTTTGCTTCTCGAGAATTGATGAAGGGTCAAACGTCGTCCGTTTGACTTGAAATTTGGCAGGGGGCCTTTTGGAGGTATTTTGAGACCATCCGTAGGCTCTGATCGAAGTTTTGAAGTCTTCGACATTGTCGCTGCCGGGGGCTCTTGTCTGCCTGTCGGAGGAGTGAAGTTAGGCCAAATGATGTCGAAATGGCCCGAAACTTCATGTGTACCCCTCTTTTGGCTGCTTTGAAGGATCTTGCAGTTTTGGTTTAATTCTGACAAGATCTGGTGCTTGAAGTGGCGCCTTCCTATTTATGGCAGGATGTGGCTCCATGTAGCTTTTGGTGTTGAGGGGATATAGTGACATTTTTGGTGTCAACATAGACGTCACGTTTGGTTTGGGGCATCGATAACATCTTTTTGGGAACTAACAGTTATTTTTGGGAATTTTGTTATAGCCTTGTTGGCTTTGTCAGGGATGTATAAATTAAACTACTTTTGCTATCACAACTGTAATTAACTTTGGTTATGCTATGTATATATTTCTCTTTTGATATCAAACTTGTACATTTATCTTGTGTTATAAGGAGTTTTATTTTGCTACATGCTTCCGCATAACATTATTTTGATGTGAAATTAATTCTTTGGTTGTGATGGATCGTACGGGATCCTCACCGCGGAATCCTGTGGGGAAATAATTAGCGCGTGCGGGCGAAATTTTCTAGTCCATCGCGCCGCGACCACCGAATTAAGGACTTGATTATCAGGACCTCGATCCGGGTGCGTGACATTTATATCCATAATAGCATGACTAATAACACATTTATAACAAGTATTAGAATGAGTAATGATCATTAGCGCTTGTTAGGAATTTTGTGTATTGCAATTTGATGGATGCATAATCATTTCAGCATCATTTGAATTTTCACACTTGCATTGATTTAAGAAATCTTGATATCTTGATTTTCTCATGCATTGTTTTTTATGTCTTTTAAAAATAATGATTCATGCATGTTTTAGATTTTAAACTTGGATGCAATTAGTTTTGAAAAGAAGTTTTATGAATCAAGCAAGCCTTTGGTTTTAAAGTTTTGAATCATTTTAGGCTTTTTGTGTTTCATGTTTTTCAAACCACTTAGTTTGATTTAAAACATGTTTCCATGCTTGATTTAATGGCCCAAAAAGTTCTCTCAAGAAAAGCTTTGAAATATACAAAAGATATGCAATTTTGGGAATTTTGGTCCCAGGCCCGGGTCGACCGCACAGTGTGGCTGGTAGACCGCGCCATGGACCCGGTCGACCGGCCACACTACGCGGTCGACCGGGAAAGAGCCGTTGGACTTCTTTTTAAACGGTCAGATTTATGACCGTTGAGCCCGAGTCGACCGCGCCATGTACCAGGTCGACCGGGGACACGCCAGAAGTGAGTTTTTGACTATAAATATGAGTTCGTTCCCTTGAAAATGGGATGGATCAAAGTTGAACATTTTAGTCTTCTTTGAGGTGTTTGGAGACAAAAGAAAGGGGATGAACCAAGAGAGATCAAGGGGTCTAATGGAAAGCTAAAGCTTGGATTAATGAAGTTAAATCTCTAAGTAAGTTTTACTTTTCATTATCATATGTTTCATGCTTTGTTTAAATTATTGGTAAATTAATTTTAGCATGTTAACTATGATGTGTTGAATCCATCACTTCTCTTAATCTTTGATTTAAGTTGGATTGGATTCCTCACCCTTGATTTCAAACCAAGTTTGTTTTAAAACTTTATAAAACATGTTTTGTCAAATCCTTTGATTTCTTTTATGACATGTTTCATTTACTTGGTTGAATCATTTTGTTGTTTTCATTCATTTGAACTTTAGTTAAACTCTTGTTTTGAAAACAACATAGCACATGCATCACATGTTTAGTGTTAATTAGTTTCATACAACTTGTGAGCTTTTGATTTTCATATCATCAACAAGTTTGTATTTATACATGTGATTTGCATTTCACTTCAATCAAATCTTTGTGTGCTTTAAACTTTAAAATGCATTAAGCATACATTAATTGAGCTTTCATTTTAAACTTGATTGAAGTTTTCACACACACACTTCATGAGCATTCATCTTAGCATTTCATAGAGTGTTGTGTGAGTTGAATTAAACTTTCATATCCGCCTAATTAAGAGGCATTGTAATTGAGCTTAATTGTATTCTCTTAGAGTGTTTTGTAAAGACACTACCTTGAGAGAAAATCTCTTTATTGTAAAGGTTATTGCTTAGCCTAAGAAAAGCATTGTGTAAAGGTTATTGCTTAGCCTAGAAAAGCATCTTGTATAGGTTATTGTTAAGCCTAGAAAAACAACATTGTTAGGTTATTGCTTATCCTTGGAAAGCATATTGTAGAGGTTATTGCTTAGTCTTTTTCAAAAGTATAAATAGTGGAAATCCGGTGGGGTGTTGTGACACAAGCCGGTAGTGGATGTAGGCATTGAGGCCGAACCACTATAAATCATTGTGTTATGGTGATTACTTTGTGGTGATTGTTTTGTTTAAGCTTCCGCATATTGTTTGATAATCATCACATGTGACTAGTTGTTTGTTAAGTAGTTAAAATTGGCCGTAATTAGTCATTAGTGTAGATCACCCTATTCACCCCCCCCCCTCTCTAGGGTTAGGATCCCGGACTTACAGCGCTTTCCCCAAAAGAAATGTTAAAGTTTGTACAAAAGATCATTTAATTACATTCCCAAAAATAAAGACCAATAAAGGTTAGTAAAACCCAAAAGTTCCTAAAAGAATGGTTTTCCACAACCCAAAATGTTACGCATCTCGGACAACCGAATGTCAAGATGACACCGTCGGCATGCCACTCGACTAATCGCTGTGGTTCGCCAACTACCTCCTCGAGCTCCTCCTCAAGATAACCGACAACTGGACCTGAGTACCAAAATAATAGATCAGACACGACGGTCTGGCAGGTGGGTGAAAAGATATAACAATATGACAATAATTGAAATTACATTGGAAAACATTTAAACCTGTTTAAACAATAACTTTCATAATATAAAAGAATCATTTGCTGGAAAACAATATGCAATATAAAACATGTAAGGTATCCAAGGAATCAAAAACAAGCACTTTGGCAACCACACAAAGCTAAGTCATCTATCACCGAAGTGACAAGAGCATATCGGGGCGTTGATCTCAGTCACACGAAGTGAGGAGATACAACGAAATATACATATACATATAATATACGGGACGTGACCACGGTAGCGAGCCGGGCATCGAGAACCACGGTGGCCAGCCGGGTATCGGGAACCACAGTAGCAAACCGAGGTATCGAGACAAGACCACGGTAATAACCGGGTAGCGGGATCCAAACTGCACCTGGCGGGACAAGAGGGGGATCTCAAAGTCAGTGGATTAGACTAACAAGATTATCCAAGCTTAGTGGTGCCGACTCATAGGTCAAATAACAGAAATCAAGACACGTATAAAATACATCAGGTGCAAGTATATAAATGGGCGGGACGGGGGTGCTCAAAGGCACAAATATCCTATCATGTCGGGCAGTACATCTCGGGGCTAGGAAATGTTACAAGTACAATTTTAATGTTTTCGGGAATAACAAGTCATATAGTGTAAATCTCGGGAACAAGGGAATACAAAAGAACAATTCAAAATTGCGGAACAAGTATCGGGATTCAAGACTCTTTCAAGGTGAATTGGGGTCCTGTATGTTAATTCAGTATGAACTTTTACTCCTTGAGTTTGGAGACATTTCGGGTTCCTTTCACACCTTGGTAATCTCTGAAAGATAGTGTGATTCAGATCTGAACTCCTTTTAAGAAAAGAGTTCTATGGCTGGAATTTTAAAACTTTTAACTAGGATCAGAATTAGAAAGTAAACCAGCCATGTAAATCACACCATAACACCATGCAATCATAATCTACTTGTGTGAAAACAAATAAGATACATAGGAGAACATATACCTGATTATATGAAGACTTAAAATCTCTGAAACAAAGTATGCAAAGGGGCTGAAATCAGACTGCAATCAAGCAATGAGTTGCTGGAATTTCCTGCAGCAATTTTCCTTTGTAGTCTTCTCCTCTATTCCCCTTTCTTCTAATCTGATTGGTTAGTGTTGGTGGGAACACAACCAGGTTTCCTTCTTCTTGTTTTTCTTGATTTTATGTGAGAAGACCAGACCTGATATGGTCTTTCTCCAAGAGAAAAAACGTGGACCAACAAGAACTTCTCTCTTTGTGCAAGACAACTGTGGACGTCCAAGGGGGTGGCTGGCTGTTCTACCTCTCTTCCACTCCCAAAGGGTTTTTTCTCTCCTTCTTTTTGCTGATTCACACCCAGGGGGAGGAAACCCAGCCATATATATAAAAAGGGAAAACCCTTTTAGAAAGATCTTTCCTTAAAGAATAAGGAAACCAAGAGTTACTAACCAAAAAGGAAACCACCCTATTTGGACGTCCAGCCCCTTATTTCATCTAGTTTAGTTTCTAAAAAATAATTAGAAGGCTACTAAACTTATGGAGAACTTGCACAAAAAGAAATCCTTCCAAGTAATGGGGCCTACACAAACTTAGGACCCACAAACTAGGGACCACATTGGCTAGCCCACACTAACTATGGTCCATGCACCAAATAATTTATCTAGAGATGTAATTCATGTATGCCTTCATGGACCTATTTGAATTTACACTCAAAATTATTTCTCCACACATTTAAACAATTTAGGAAACCTTGCCAATCTAGGAAAGTGGCTAGAGAAGGGACCAAAAGACATATTTGCCCTTGGCTCCCAAAATGACCAAAAATGTCCATGCTAACCCCATAGCAACACTAGGATCATTTTAACCTTAACTCATTCCACTAGAGAGTTATGGTTGCACTCCAGGGACAAATATTAAATTGCAAATAAAGCTCATCATAAACTGACGATTGTCTTTGACCTACCAAGTACAATGACCACAATGCCCCTCTATGTAACATCCATAATCAAGTAGGTTAACCGATGTACTATCTACCTTCTTGATTACATCTCAACCTTAGAATTTCATATCCTTGACCTAATCATCATTCGGATGTCATTCTCTTGATCCAGGGAGCAACCCACAAGTTCAATATCCATATGGAACATCCATATACTAAGATCTTAGATTCTGATGATTAATCGGATAATTCTGAGGGGACGATCATTCCATCATGTGATGGCATAGATTCCATATTGCATTTGCACGTCCCAACTAATCAAGCCCAAGCACCCAAAACACAGAGCTGTTGACCCATGAACAGGATCTCACCCATAGTGAATTAAAGCACAAGAACTTGACTTCGTCAGTTCATCCACAAATGCTCAAGATTAAGAGCACTGGTCACTCAGTAGCAAGAGGTGATTTGATCTCTCTCTGTGATAGTACTATTTTAGAGATCACACCTACAAGTGGTCCTGTTCAATGCATGACACATGCACTAATGAGATAAATCCGGAAAAGCCTCCCGTGACTTAGGTAAGTCACCCTGAATACAGGAGAGTATCTCATTATAACTTATACCAAGATGAAGTGCCCAACTCCATCTCTCAGTTATGAACAAGTTTATTGTTTCAAGTGTCCATGACTCAGACCTAACTGTGTGTAGCTACTACACATCTAAGTCATTACTAGAAAACAATGGGCCTTACACAACCATACAAATACACAAGTATAAAGAGAAAGAAGTCATTCCATTAAATAATCAATAAATATCCAGTTACAGAGATGAAAGTGCAGTCAGTGGGCTTTAGGGCATACACCAATCCCAACAGTTCAACACTTCCATGAATCTTTGTAATGTGGTTTCTTTCTCTTCATTTTCCAAAATTCTGGGAAAGTCAGTTACCTGGCGGTTAGTTGGCGGTTAGCCGCCAGGGTTCGGCGGTTAGTTGCTGGCTGATCGTGCGGCTAACTGCGCGTTGCCAGACAAGATGCAACATATTGGAATTGTAACCGCCGTTATTCGGTTGGCTAGCGGTCACTAGGCGGCTAGCCGAATAGGTGACCGCTAGTTGACCGTCCCCTTCAGAACTGAAAACAGCTCTCTGGAATTGTAACCGAACCTAGTTCAGTTAGCCACCAGTCACTAGGCGGCTAGCCGACAGGTGACCGCCAGTTGATCGCCTAGCTGCGGGAAATTCACATTGAGTTCAGATTCGAGCCTTTTCTTCCTCCAATCAATCCTCTTTAATTCACATTCATTCCCTTGCAATGAAATGAGCTAAAATGCTCCTCCAATTCATCATTCAACACTTCCCCCATCAAAACTTCTATAAACATCAATCCAATCACCTCCTTCTTCGCCCAATCAACCATAACAAGAGAAAGAGAAAATCTACCAATCACCAAGATTCATTAATGTTACAAACAAGTGTTAAACAAAAGACTATAAATGCCCACATTTTTAAAGGTTAAACAGGCTAACAAAAATTCATTTATGAGCATTTATTTCAAATCAATGCAAGTCAATAATGAATAGTAAAATCATCCATATTTCATAAAGATCATTCAAATCTCAAAATATACTTTCATCCACTTGCCTTAGGTCCAAGCTAGCCAAATCAAGCTCTAATCACTCTTACAAGTCAAGTTCCAAAGCTACACACAAAAACCCCAAAAAAAAAACCCTAAAAGGGTCAAAACAATGAAATAGAAATAGAGAGCTTCCAATAATGGAGATGGAGCTTCTCTTGGGTTACAAGAACACAAATCTGGAAGATGGAAGAGGTAGCTTACTTGGATGACCTTCAAATGGAAAGAGTTAGCTCAAAGAAAGCCTCAATGTTGATGGATTTCTCTTCCAAGGGCATCAATGGAGAGCTTGTAGGGTGAGGAGGAAGATGGTGACATCTATTCTTCAAGTGACGCAAGGTTGATGGAGATAATGGAGATGGAAAAGCAAGAAGAAATAGCGAAAAGAGAAAACCCTAGCTTGGAATGCTTTTGAGCTGGAAAGAGAAGAAGAAGGGGAAACTGAAGGTGGGTTTTCTTTTTATAGCAATTGAGATGGGCTCCACCACTTGAAATTCTTGTGGGGTTCAAAACATAGCTTTCGGGGCTTCGGATGAGTTCGACGAAGAGAAAAACGATCGTTGAAATTTCTAGTTTCTAAAAAGTATAAATTTCAAGGGTTTTGGGAATATCAAATTTTGGGTACAGATTTAGTGTTAAAAGACTGTTTTTCCCTTGATGCAAGGAAAGTTAGGTTTTTAGGTTTTGAATGAGTACAGGGTCAACATAAAAGTTGAAGAGATTAACGAGATGATTCAAATGGGGTTAAAACACTAATTATTGGAATCTCACAAAATCCCCCAAGTATACGCAAAATCACAAAAGGAACCCCCCAAAGGGTCCCACTAGTTACAAAGGCACTGAAAACTTCCCAAAGTTATATCAAAAGCTATTCTAATCCAAACTTAACCACAATACACTAATCACGCTTAGAACTAACACACGACTTAATTAACACTAATCGAGGTCACTCGGGTCGGGGTCTTACAATACTTGTCTGTAAACTGAGTCTTGAATGCTGCCCATGCATCATCGTTAGCCATTGCCAGATACGGATCCTTGACCGTTTGCCACCATTGGTCTTCAAGCCCGTAGAACAACGAAGCTATAAGATGAACTTTTTGTCTTCCTATGCATGTGAAGACATCAAAGATTTTCTCAGTGTTTGCCAGCCAGTCATCTGTAACTAACGGGTCTTCTTGATCTGAGAATTCCTTGGGTGCTCTCTTCCTAAACCTTTTAAACAACACATTAGGGTCATGATCCCTATTGTTGATAACAATATTCAGGTCTAGAGGTTGCATAGGTGGAGCTTAAGGCCTATTCTATAGAACATCCAAAAGTTGTTTCTGAACTTGAGCCATCTCCTCATCCTTCTTAGTCATCTGTTCTTGAAATGTAGCTTGTGTTTCATTTGCTTGCCTTTGCTGTTCTAACACGGCCTGCATGAGTTCTTGAAAGTGAGTAGCTGTGGGTGTATTAGCTGGATCTGTTTCATTCTGATTACTACCCGAAGCATTATTGTTTAGAGCTTTTCTTGGAGGCATGATGTTATAAAACAAAGCGTTAGTACACAATAATTATGGTTTGATGGTTTCCTAGGTCCCATACTAAACGAATCTAACGAACTCACGAATCCTCGCCACGCTCATAGGATTTTCTAGTTTCTTTTAAATGCCTGAAACAAGTCCCTCTTTGATACCAGGCTAGTCAAGACCCCGGACCGAGAACCGGGCCCGCGACGTGTGTTGGATTGATTTGAAATTTCCCACAGGTTCCCGCGATGAGGATCCCTAGACATGGGAGGCAAACTCACACGATCAAGTTTGTGGAAGCCTGTAGCAAATCACATCACGACCAAGCATGAATAAGATTTTCAAGTACATGAGTAAAACCATCATCAAGACCAAGATAACAGAATACGGAATTATAACATAACATTCCCAACATAATTCAAGTTTGAAAGTCAACCAAAGGTAAGTTAAGTTTGTTACAAACCAAATAAGAGGGCAACAAAGGCCAATACATTCCCAAAAGTAAAACAACAACCAAGACAAAATGAATCCAAATTCTAGATCCCGCCCGACGTTTGAAAGTCCGGGATCCTAACCCTAGAGGGGGGGGGTGAATAGGGTGATCTACACTTTATGACTAATTAAGACAAATTTTAACTTCTTAACAGTTAACTAGTCACATGTGATGATTAACAAACAATATGCGGAAGCTTAAACAAAACAATCACCACAAAGCAAACACCACTACACAAGGATTTATAGTGGTTCGGCCTCAATGCCTACATCCACTACCGGCTTGTGATCCAACACCCCACCCGATTTCCACTATTTATGCTTTTGAAAAGGCTAAGCAATAACCTCTATAATATGCTTTCCAAGGCTAAGCAATAACCTAACAATATTGTTTTTATACGCTAAACAACAACCTATCAATGTGCTTATCTGGGCAAAGCAATAACCTCTACACTATGCTTTTCTTAGGCTAAGCAATAACCCTTAGAAAAGATGATTTCTCAAATAAGTGTCTACACAAACACTTTAAGAGATTACAATTTAAGCTCAATTTAATTGCCTCTAAAATAGGCGAATAAGAGAGTTTAATTCAACTCACACAACACTCTATGAAATGCTAAGATGAATGCTCATGAAGTGTGTGTGTGAAAACTTCAATCAAGTTTAAAATGAAGGCTCAATTAATGTATGCTTAATGCATTTTAAAGTTTAAAGCACACAAAGATTTGATTGAAGTAAAATGCAAATCACATGTACAAAATACTAACTTGTTGATGATATGAAAATCAAAAGCTCACAAGTTGTATGAAATTAATTATGTCTAAACATGTGATGCATGTGCAATGTTGTTTTCAAAAACAAAAGTTCAACTAAGGTTCAAATGAATGAAAACAACAATATGAATCAACCAAGTAAATGAAACATGTTACAAAAGAAATCAACGGTTTTGACAAAACATGTTTTATAAAGTTTTTAAAACAAACTTGGTTTGAAATCAAGGGTGAAGAATCCAATCCAACTTAAATCAAAGATTAAATGAAGAATGGATTCAACACATCATAGTTATCATGCTAAAAATCATTTACCAATAATTTAAACAAAGCATATAACATATGATTAACAAAAAGTAAAGCTTACTTAGAGATTTAACTTCATTAATCCAAGCTTTAGCTTTACTAATGTCCCTTATCCTTCCTTAGCTTATTCCCCTTTGATTGGCCTCAAAACATCTCAAGGAGGGCCTCTTTTGTTCCTCTCTTTGGTAAAGGAATGAGCTTCATTTTATACCCAAAAAGTGCCCAACGGCTAGTCCCCAGTCGACCTACACCTTTCCCCGGTCGACTTGGCCTTAACGGTCAAAAATCTGACCGTTTGAAAAAGTAGCCCAACGGCTCTTTTCCCGGTCGACCTGCAGTGTGTGCGGTCGACAGGGTCCATGGGCTCGGTCGACTGAGCACACTGCGGGTCGACCAGGGTCCAGGGACCAAATTCCCCAAAAATGCATATTTCAAAGATTTTTCTTGTGGGGACTTTTGAGCCATTAAATCAAGCTTGCAATCATGATTTAAATCAATCTAAGAGTTTTAAAATCATGAAAAATAAAAGCCTAAAATGATTTGAAAGATTTAAAACATAGGCTAGCTTAATTCATAAAACTTCTTTTTCAATTTAAATGCATCCAAGATTAAAAACAAAACATGCATAAATCAATAGTTCTACAAGTCTAAAAAACAATGCATGTGTAAATCAAGATTTCAAGTTTTTCCAAATCAATGCATGTGTGAAAATTCAAATGATGATTAAAATGATAATGCATCCATTAAATTGCAATATACAAAATCCCTAACAACGTCTAGTTAACGTCGTCGGGCTGCACTCATGAGCTGGGGTTGGCTCAACAGCCTCCTCCTGACGCTCCTTCTCAAAGGCAACGTCACCTGCACCTGGGCACCAAAATAACAAGCATCAAACATGACGATTTGGCACTTAATCAATTTAGGCATGAGCATGGAACAAGTGAAGTTTAAAGAAATATACTAAAATAATTTGCTGAATTCAAAACAATTACTTGACTGAAGTATGTTTCGAAGATACAAAACAAGCTAGCATGAATACTTATAATATAGCATTAACAGTTAATCCACAACGAGCCCATCCTTTCTCTATCATAAATAATGAAAAGAGTACGCACGCACGACAAGCACGATAAGCAAAACACGATTCCCACGCCACACTGAGGTAGACCGGGATTTCCGGCAGCGAAATCGGACACGCACGATGTGTAATAGAATACACGACCAATCTGCAGATAGTCCACATGTTTAAGGACCCCCGAACAGTGGATCAGACTGAAGGGGCAGTCCAAGCTCTGTGGTGTTCACTTGGTTTCATGAATGCACAAAACATGCGGTACACGTTCTAAATAGATCAAATTTATGGGGAAATCACTTATCAAAATGAGACAAGGCATGGCTTGCAAAAGGCATAAATTATATGCATACAAGCTTAGGAAGTGATCCCCTTTTTTATTCTTGAAACAAATCTTCAAATGAGTTTATACTTGAATTTCAAAACAAATACACGATGTTACTTATTGTACCAAAACTAAAATTTGAACACGAAGACTACAAGCTTATGCTACGACTTTTCATTGACCTTCATGTAATTGAAACTCAAATGGCGGTAATATAAACGAATTTGGTGTCCCCGAAGTTAGGATACATTTCAGATTTTCAATTGCACAATGTCAAGCTAAAGCCCTTAACGTGGTCTAGTTTTTCAATCCCCAAAAATACACGAATGAAACCAATACTCAGTCCTGAAGAATCACCCAGGTTCGCTCGAGCGGTCGACACAGAAGTCTGTTCGCTCGAGCGAATCCAGAGGTTACTTGAGCGGACAAATTTTTGTCTGTACCAGGACAGACAGAGGCTTGGTCGCTCGAATGGACCCAAGGGACGCTCGAGCGGACTGGTCCCTAGATGGATCCATACCAGGTAATGGCCTGGTCACTCGAGCAGACAAGCTTCTGCCTGTATGCACTGAGTTCAGAAACTTTACTCTCTTGTATAGATTTCTAAATGTCTTATTCCCTTCTTCTTATTCCTAACCACCTGCACTTCCTTGAGCCTTCATGCTCTCCAAGGGATCAATTCAAGCATTTCATATCTTTCATATCATATTCTAAGACATCCAATTTCCATTCTCTATCAAAACAAATTCAAATTTTCTAAATGAAGCATAGGCTCACAAATAAATAGAAATCTGGAAGTTTGGGAAAACACTTGGCACTAATACATGTACTTGAATGAAAATCACATAAGAGAATCTAAGAAAAACAAAGAATGAAACTTAATAACAATTTTATGTAAATTTCAAAGGTAGAAATGCAATTCACAACACACATGCAACATTAAACCCATAGAGATTACTTGCCTTTGCCCAAAGTGCCAAACAAAACTTTCTCAAAGGTCCTACCCAAGAGCTGAGCCAAGGAACTACAAAAACCCCAGGAAAACCCATTCAAAATCACTATTTTTGACAACCAAAATCCCCATTTCGGAAATGGGTTTACATGTTAGAGAAATAAGCTCTTAATGAGCTAAAAGAACTCCATGGAATAGATGGGTTGGAAATCTTACCTAGAAGTGTTCAAACAGGAAGCAAGGAAGAAGATGAAGGGTTTTTCCAACTGGAAACTTCAAGAGAATTGCAAAAATGGAAAGCTTGTAAGGAGAGGAAGAAGATGATGTACTCAGATTTTCATTTGGAAGTCTTTAACTATAGCATGCAAGGTGGAGAAATGGATGCGAAAGAGCTCTCTCTCACTGTAAGACTCAACCCGAGAGACCTCGATTAGTGTTAATTAAGTTATGTGTTAGTCTTAAGTGTGATTAGTGTATTTTGGTTTAGTTGGGATTAGAATAGCTTTGTTATAGCTTACAAGTAGAAAGGGGAAATGAAACTTTTTCTAGTTTTCCATTGCACACATATTTTAAGAAAAGAGACAGGGTTTTTTTTGAATGCCGTGAAAGGCGATTTCATTTGTTGCCGTGAAAGGCGATTTTGCCGTAAAAGGCGATTTACAAGTCTCATCCATTATGAAAGACAAGAATTGTGATTTTTGTCTCTAAAAGAAAAATAAAGTACAATAGAAATCAAGAGAAGGAATCTGACTTCTCATTCGATTGTGGGGACACGTTCAGATCGACGGTCGCGAGTCATGTATGGGCTCCTCCATCGTCCATGCAGATGAGAACACGATGCTTGGATTCTTGGCTTGACTTTCTAACCTCAGATTTTTAAAGGACAAAGACCAAGAGAAGGTCTTATATCCGATAAAAAGCTAAGTAAACGGGAGAAGGGAGGTCTTGGGGGGGTGGCCCCCCAAGGGTGCTTCAATCACCTTTTGGTGGTCTTTGCAGCAGAGTTGCAGGGCTTCTAGATTTTTGTCTTCTTCGGGGGAAAGCGAGAGATAGATCCGGACAGCACTTGCCTTTTTTTTTTTTTTTCCTTTGGAATGCCCTCCTATTTATAGGCCTTTGGTAGCCATTTAGGAGGGTTTATGAGCATTGAATGCATTAATACTCATAATGGGAGGAGTTACAAGTTTTAAAGCATTTGTTTTGTAACTCCTTTTTCCTTGAATCTGATTGGCCGATGGAGAATAATGAGCTTTTAATTGTCTTTAATCCCCATCATGGGAGGAGTTTCATGGCTTTAATGCCATAAATCCTTTGACTTGTAACTCCCATTTGCTTGCTTTTGATTGGGCCGTCCAAAATAATGAGTTAATGACCGCATTAACTTGTCATAAGACGGGTCTTTTAACTTCATTAATTGGTCGCCAAGTCGCTCGAAGAGTCGCGGGCCGCGCCGCGTCTTTTGGAATTCTTCTTGCGATGACCGCCGGTGGATCCACATGTTGCTAGATGTCGGATGGCGATGCAATTTTAGACATTGATCAATGTCAACGTGCCGGCAACATCTGTCCTGTCGATTTCACGATCGGGCGGGCAGAAAGTGTGCTTTCTTTGTCGGCCGGTTGGCGAATTCGAGGCATCTAATGATCATCCAATGACTTCGGCGTCGAATCCGTGATGTTTGACGAAGATCGACGGATTTCATGCACGAAAAATCGGATTTTGGAAAAATCACAGGGGCCAATCAACTCGAAACGCGAAAAGGACCCGAAAAAGTGGGTTTCCGGCGACTTTTGGGCCGCCGGAAATTCCATGGTCGCCGGCGACCCTGGGCCATGGTCGCCGGCGACCATGGGCCTTGGGCCCGTTTTTTGGTCGCCTTTCGGTTGCCGTTTCTTCGCCGTTTTTCGATCTTTTTTCATTCTTTTTTCTTCTGTATTTTTGCTGACATTTCCCCTCATTTATTGGCCTGATTCTCTTGAAGAAAACCCGACGAGAAGCCACGCAAATCGGAGCACAAAGTTTCCTATTTTTCTGGAAAGCCGAAGACTTTGTTGTGCGGTTTTGCCGATTTTTTGTCAAGCATTGAAACTAGGCCAAACGATGTCGGAATGACCTGAAATTCGACGTGGAGCTTCTTGAGCATTAGATAGGACCAACCATAGGCTTTGGTTTGAGTTTTGAAGCCTTTTGGGGCCCCGCAAACGCTTGCCTTAATTTCGCCATGAGAGAAATGCCGAGCTTTGACTTGTGGTCAACCGATGTCCGATTGACCTGAAATTTGACAGGGAGCCTCCTGAGTAGTAAGTAAGACCAACCATGGGCTTTAGTTTGAGTTTTGAAGCCTTTTGGGGTCCCGCAAATGCTCGCCTTGATTTCACCTCGAGGAAAATGCCGAGCTTTGAAACTAGGCCAAACGATGTCCGTTTGACCTAAAATTTGACAGGGGACCTATTGGAGTCATTTTGAGATGATCCATTAGCTCCAATTTGAATGCCATGATTCCGGGGTGCTCCGCTGCCGGTAGGTCTGTTTTTGCTTCCTGAGAGTTGATGAAGGGTCAAACGTCGTCCGTTTGACTTGAAATTTGGCAGGGGGCCTTTTGGAGGTATTTTGAGACCATCCGTAGGCTCTGATCAAAGTTTTGAAGTCTTCGACACTGTCGCTGCCGGGAGCTCCTGTCTGGCTGTCGGAGGAGTGAAGTTGGGCCAAATGATGTCGAAATGGCCTGAAACTTCATGTGTACCCTTCTTTTGGCTGCTTTGAAGGATCTTGCAGTTTTTGTTTGATTCTGACAAGATCTGGTGCTTGAAGTGGCGCCTTCCTATTTATGGCAGGATGTGGCTCCATGTAGCTTTTGGTGTTGAAGGGACATAGTGACATTTTTGGTGTCAACAAATGCCCCCTCGAGGTACAACGACGAGGTGTGCAGCTCTGGCAGTCGGTGTGCCTCGAAGAGAATTTGAAGGAGATCTTCTTGCTTGACCAAGAGTCTTGAGCGTTTTTCTTTTGATGGAGTTGCTTTTTTGAGCTTCCAAGTGATTTTGCGGTAATGAGATAGGTCATGTACCGTCTCGAGGCAAGGATTTTGAAATGACATTTGGATATGGGTTTTTGGTTTTGGGTTCTTCCTTTTAACCTTGTGAACCTAAAGGCTTTATGTGGCACATTAGGCGGTTAAGAAGGTTTTTTTTTTTTGGTTTTTGACCTTGTGACCCAACAGGCTGTATGTGGCGAGTTAGGGGGTCGGGATTTTGGTTTTAGGTTTCGGTCTTGTGACCTAACAAGCTGTATGTGGCAAGTTAGGGGACCATGGTTTGGTTTTTGGTCACTCATTGGGACAATTTTGGGTCCATTGGAGTGGTTTGTTTTTTTTTGTAGAATGTCAATTTCAAGATTGTGGCCTGATTTGGTGCATGGGGTTGGATGGTTGGGTTTCTTTTGGAAGCTTATGAAGCTCGAAATTTTTGTATGGTCCAATCAACTCAAGAGAGGCATGGAACCATTTTTGTATGCTCTTGGTAAGAGAAATTTTGACTAAAAGCCACTTTTAGTGCCTAGGTGGTCAAACCTGGCTCATATGGGCTAACCCATGGGACCTTAAGCTTTTAAGAATGGCTTAGATCTCATGTGGTGTCATTTTGTAAAGAATATCTAAAAATATCCCTTTTGTGTAGAGAATATCTAAAAATATCCTTACTTGGAGAGAATCTCTCAAGTTTCCTTGATTTTGGGAGAGATTTTCTCAAAGTATCTTTCTTTGGGAGAAAGTTTCTCAAATCCCCTTTCTTTTTGGAGAGAATTTCTCAAGAACTCCTCTTTAGGAGAGAATATCTCAAATCTCCTTCTCTTTTGGAAGTTTGCTAATTTTTAGCACTTACCTCCTTGCTTTTCTCCTCCTTTCCTCTTTTGGTTTGCTTTCTCTATAAAAGCAATGGAGATGGGTTTTCTTTCTCTTGTTGCTTTCTTTTTGCAAAAACCTTCAAGAGTGCTCCAGGAATTTCTCAAGGATCTTCAAGTTCCTTCTTCTTCTTCTCCATGGCTTCAAGTAGGTCTTCTTTTTCCAAGAAAACCCCATGTAGATGTAGAAAAGTTCCTTTTCTTCTTTTTTTTTTCTTCTTTTCTTTTCTTTTCTCTCTCTTTTTTTTTCACGTGTTTTCTCTTTTTTTTTTTTTTTTTTTTTTTTTCACGTGTTTTCTTTTTTTTCTTTTTTTTTTTTTTTTTTTTTTTCACGTGCTTTCTTTCTTTCTTTTTTTTTTTTTTTGCACGTTTTGCCCCCCCCTTTTTTTTTGCCTTCTTTTTTTTTGAAGAGGTTTTTTTTTTTTTGCTCACTATGATATGAGGTTTATGCAATTCAAGATGATCATGCATTTTTTTTTTTTTTTTTTTTTTTTATTTAAAATGCATCAAGATCAAAGGCTAGAATTTCTAGGTCAAGTCAACATGGATTTTGACTTAGACAAAGTTTGATTGGTTTTGACCAAATTGGGTTGGAATTGGTCAAACTTTTGTCAAAGTTTTCCTAGCATCTAATGCATGATGATTTTATGCATGATTTTTAGTAAATGGAATTGGGAGCATGATGATGCATACCTCGAATTTTCTTGCAAGTCTTGGGATTTTTGGAGCTTGCAGCAATGTTGAGCCCACTTCTCCAGTCTCGCAGAATTTCGAGGAACTTTGCAAGTTTTAGAATTTTGAGCTCGCAGCAATGTTGAGCTCTTTTCTGATCTTGCGAAGATTTGAGAAGAAAGGCTTGATCTCGCGGCAATGTTTGAATTCAAGTCTTCTTCGAGAACCCTTCATTGATTATGAGCTCGCAGCAATGTTGAGCTCATCTTCAAGCTTCCTTTCTTTTTCGGGGTGCCTCCCTTTTCTTCGAAATTGCCCCGGAACCATGCCAAAATTTCGCTAGGATTTTTTTTTAGCAAAATTCTGTCATTTGGTGTTTGATTTCTTCCTTTCTGACTTTTGCAGGTGGTTCTTCCAGAACGAACAAGGGTAAGGGCCTTGTTACTGATGCACCTCGCCGATCTGCCAGATCTTCCAATGCAGCCGTTCAGCAGGCTTGGGAAAAAGTCCGTTATGTGGAGACGAACTTGGAAGAATGCGACTCGCTCAACCGAGATGAGATGAGACAGCGATTGATCGCTCTCAAGGATGAGGAGTTTTATAAAATTATGGCAAGCAATCGTCCTTGGGTTATGGACGATCAGAGCGTTGTGCCCAAGCCTACCTTTTTCTTTGGTGACGCTGTCCCTGATGACTCGTCATTCCAAAGGAGATGCTTTCAGTTCTCTTACACAGCTGATGGTGAGGAGAGAACCATTTCTACCCGATCGACTTTTGATCGCACTATCTCGATCATGAGTCTTTCTCCCACATGCTCTAAAAGAGAAGATCCTCCAAGCTGGGTGAAGAGGACCAATGCGGTCAAGATCGGGATTTTTGTTGGCGGTCCTCCCTGTTATGCAGAGAAATCGCCTGTCCGTATGGACATGTTGATGCCAGCCAGCGGCTACCAAGGTTCTGATCATCCATCAGTCGATTTGAGACCGGTGGGCCTTGGCATTTTTAGCGGTGACGGCAGTAATTGGGTGAACCCCTTTCGGCTTCGCGGCCGTTTCAGTGCTGACTCAGGCTGGGAGTCATGGACTGATCACATCCTGCAGATTGGTGGCGCCATTCTGAAGGAGGCTGAGGTTTTTGATGCGGTTCGCGCTTTTCGGCAAACCGTCGTTTTCTCCGATGAGGCCTTCATGGCCATGTTGGAGTCTTTCCTTCCTCAAACCAACACCTTCGTTGTAGCGAATGGTGAAATTGGTTTTACTTTGAAGGAGTTGGGCGCTACCACCGGGCTGCCCATCCTCGGCAAACTCTACGAGGAGTTTATGCCTATTGACAGTGTCCTTGAGGAGCAGTCAGAGGAGTTCAGGCTTTTGTACTTTCAGCTCGTCGCCTTCTATGATTTTTTGAAGGAGAAGGAGGGCTCGAAAGTCCGATGCAGCAGTTGGAGGAGTCTCAGCTCTTTGTCTTCCAACTTTTTTTGACGGTGGAGATGCTTCTGAGAGTATGTCCCAGGAAGCCAGGGTTAAGAACCCGAAGAAGATCTCCGCTATGCGAGAAAATTTGAGGGATTTTCTTACATGCACAGACGCCATTTGTCCTGACATTGCGCTGCGGAGAGATCTCGCTGTTTACCTCACTTACTGGCTGGGTGAGGCGGTTTTTGCTGGAGGAGATGGAACGCACATCAGGCCGCACTGTATTTTTCCGGCTTGTCAGATGGCTTTCGGAGAGCGGCTTGCTTTGGTACCTGCTCTTTACTCCTATTTGTGCACCGAATTGCAGGCTGCTGCTTTCTTGGTTCGGCTTGGGCTCCCTATGAATAGGGTATTTTCAGCCCATATTTTCTATTCGTGGTTTGTGTACCACTGTCCGGGCTTCCACTGTTTAGGTGCTGCACAGGATGATGACCCGTTTATGATTCGGTTGGCTAGAGGGAAAGCCGTTTCCGAATCTCTTTTGTCTGCCCGTTTGAGGATCCGACGGTTCAGGGACGTCGAGATGGGGCAGTCTTCAGTCAAGCTTTCTCCCGGTTTGCGGAAGAAGGCTTTTGATTTTGGTATCTCCCGCGATTCCACCAGAGCAGGGTCGGGAAGACACTATTCTTTGACGAACGCAGAGAAGGGATGGCTTTTTAACATACGTGTTGGTACGATGGTGTACCGTCGACATCTTTTTGTTGACATCCAGCCGTATGTTCCTTCTCGTTTTGCGTTGCAGTTGGGCTTCTCCCAAGGCGTTGTAGGGGCGCCTTCGAGCATGGTGAAGCGTTTTGGGGGTCTTCAGGATGGGAGGAATGGGGCTTTTTACAGTGCGGAGGACACTACCGCCATGATTTCCTATCCTGAGCTGCCCACTTTCCGGACTGCTGGCTTCGCGAAATGGTTCGCAGAGAGCTTTTCAGTGTACCGGGGGCTTTCCAAGAAGGAGCTCAATGTCAAGCAATCTTCTGGGAAGGGCCTTGGTAGATCAGACGGCGTCCGGCGAGAGGAGGTTTTGGCCTTCCTTTCTGGAGAGAAGCATAGGATAGGCTTTCTCAAGGACCGGGATGTCGTCGGATTTGGAGCTGTACAAGAGGTACCTGGTGAGGTCTTGAGACAGCTGGAGGAGGAGGAAGCTGAGATCGACGCTTGGAGGCAAGCGGAACGAATGAAGACTTCCATGGGGTCCACTGGCAGGAGCGGACCATCTAGTGAGGACTCTGGTGAGAGGCCTGATTTTGATAGCGGGGCAGGTTCTTCAGGTAAACCGACCCGCAGGAGCAAGAGGAAGAGAGGACAGTACCGTCATAAGAAGCAGGGCGAAGATTCTCCTGACGTGGAAGTCCCTCTTGCCATTGATGAGGAGGTCTCGGGAGATGCCGAAGAGCCTCCAGAGAAGAGGAGTCGAGAGGAAAAAGCCGACGAGGGTATGATCCTTTCCTTTCCCTTTCTCTTTCTACTTCTCTTTTTTTTTTTTTTTTTTTTTTTGAGAGATTTTTGTTTATATCCACTGCTTTCTTTTCTTTTTGCAGAGGATGATGTCTTGGTGATGCCTGAGACTCCGGCCGATGAGGCGGCGATGGATCCGACTATGGTATCTGAGGAAGAGCCAAGGGACTCTGGAGTAGATCCAGAATCTTCTCCTGGTACTACTTCTTTACTCTCCCCCTTTTTTGGCATTTTCTTTTCTTTGCTAAATTTTGCTGATATTTCTTCTCCCCCTTTTTTGTCAGCTGATTTGCCGGAGGATTCTGACGACTTCGAGCCATCCATGGATGTGGCTTTCTGCGACACTTCGGATGAGTTTATGGAGACAGAAAGCGCTCCACCGGTCGTCGGAGAAGGTACTTCATAGCAATAGTCTTGATAACAAGAAAAGTTTTTTTTTTTTTTTTTTTTTTTTTTTTTTTTTTTGTGTCAAGATCATGTTCATACCTTTCTTCTTCTGGCAGGTTGTGAGGTGACAGGGGAGGTTCCATTGTCTTCCTCGGAGCCGGAACAGGAAATACCAGCGGCTGGTCCAGAAGTAGAGGCTTCTTCTACCAGTTTTGATGCGGCAGAAGTGCAAACACGTGATGACATTCCATCTTCTGACGCTCCGACTGGGAAGAGTCTTTCGATTTGTCGCCCACTACGGCCTGACATGGGCAGTCAGTCAGCGGAGCAGGGCGAGTCTTCATCTGGGCCCTCTCTTCAGTTTGCAAAGAAGGTCTTGAAGAGTGTACTGAGCTCCTGGGTCGAGACTCTTTCTTCTGGTCACTTGGAAGCTGGCTTTGGCATGGTCAAGCACGTGCGAGACATCCTTGCTGACAGCGCAGAGGTTGGTCTGGATATCACCAATGCCAAGGCTTTCGTTGATGGAGTCATTGCACTGGGCGATAAGTGGAACAAGACTAAGGACTCCCCAAGTGATGACTTTTTCAACGAAATGTTTCTGAAGCCTTCCAGCGAGGTCAAATCGGAGGTGAATAAGATCTTGAAGGCTCGGAAGCAGCTCGTTCGGGAGAGGAATGTCGCCGAACTGGCTATTATTGAGCTATCAAAAGACCTGAGCCACCTCGATAAGGAGATCAACGAGACTAGGCAGCGTCTCGAGTTGTTGGAAGAACAGATTGCTGCTAAATGGGCTGCTGTTCTTGAAGCTCGTGCCAGAGAAAGCACTCTGATCCGTCAGGTTGAAGAGGTTGACGGGAATCTCCGAAGGAAGACTCAGGAGCATGAGCGATGGCAACTTCTTTGGGAGGAATTCCCCCGTGCTGAAGATGGATCGCGGTTATCTGCCGCATCTTATGGCAGCATCTTGAAGAAGCGTGGCCTGGAAGCTTTGGAGGCTGAGGCCAAGAGTCTGCTCGAGGACCTTAGTCTTTGGTTGAAGACTATGATGGACTGAGCTTGTGACAAACTTTCTTCTTTATTTTTTTTGGTACCTCCATGTATAAACATTTTGGCACTCTCTTTTTTTGTATCCCCTTGTTCTACTTAAATTCTTTTTGTTGAAAATAAGCAAAAGTTGAATGGGAATGTTTGTTTGAAAATCTTGATCAAAAGGTTATCATTTTGTGAAAATCTTTTGTCAAAAGTGTTGTTTTGGCATGAAAGCCAGATTTTGTGGCACAAAGCCTGGTTTTTGATGGCTTGAAAGCCAAAAATTTTGAAGTGGCATGAAAGCCGATTTTGGTGGCGTGAAAGCCAAATTTTGGTGGCGTGAAAGCCGATGTGGCATGAGAGCCGATTTTTGTTTTTGGCGTAAAAGCCAGATTTTGGCATGAGAGCCGATTTTTTTGTTTTTGGCGTAAAAGCCGGATTTTGGCATAAGAGCCGATTTTTTTGTTTTTGGCGTGAAAGCCGGATTTTGGCATGAGAGCCGATTTTTGGCATGAGAGGCATTTTGAGAGCCGATTTTTGGCATGAGAGCCGATTTTTGGCATGAGAGCCGATTTTTTTTGTTTTTGGCGTAAAAGCCGGATTTTTTTGAAAACCAGTTTTTTTTTTTGTTGGCATGAGAGCCAGATTTTGTTTTGATTTTTGGCGTGAAAGCCGATTTTTTGGCTTGGAAGCCGAGTTTTTTTTTTTTTTTTTTTTTTTTTTTTTTGGCGTAAAAGCCAGTTTTTTGGCATTTTTTTTTTGGCGTAAAAGCCAGGTTTTTTTTGGCATGAGAGCCGGTTTTTTGGCGTAAAAGCCTGGTTTTTGGTTTTCAAAAATGCAAGTATCGACTAAGAGTCGCCTCCCTGCTGAATGGTATTGCAAGTATCGATGGAATGTCGCCTCCTTGCTCATTCGGTTGCGAGTATCGATGGAATGTCGCTTCCTCGCGAAGTTGGGTGCAAGTATCGACTAAGCGTCGCTTCCCTGCTTTTTCTTCAAAAATTTTGTTTTGCGGGTATCGATGGAATGTCGCCTCCCCACGATTTTTGAAATTTTGAGGTTTTTTCGAACCTTTGTTTTTCTTTTGAAATTTGGGTTGTGGATATCAACTGGAATGTTGCGTCTCCACGATTTTTGAAATTTTGCAAGTATCAACGAGGTGTTGCTTCCTTGCGGTTTTGAGGTTTTGGAAGTATCGAATGGGGTTCGCATCCTTCCAATGGGTTTTTGCGAATATCGACTTGACATCGCTTTCCCGATTTTTGTTTTTAGACACGAGGGTCGTAAATTTTGACCTAAAACCATTTTTGGCGGTAAAAGGCAAGGCGGACTAGGGTGGAAATTCCTAAGTCCTGATTTTTGTTTCAAACCAAGAATTTTGGGTTCCAGGATCGAAAATTTTGGTCAAGTTTGGGAAGAGGCTCCTAAACTTAGATTTTTGGATTTTGATTTTCTTTTGAACAATGAAACGATGAAAGTAAACATTGTTTTGAAAGTTCAACATAAAGATGAAAATTCCAAAAAGGGGTGGGTTTGACGAGTAAGTACCTGGAAATAGGCTTTGGCCTTGTAGGCGTCGTTCTGACCCAGTGGAGGAAGTCTTCAAGGGTAGTACCGCTTCAAGAACTTGCCGTTGATGGGCAGCATACATCTATCACCTTCCATGTTTAGAAGTGCGTATGCGCCATTGGAGAAGACTTGATCGATGACGAAGGGTCCCTCCCATTTTGGTTCAAATTTGCCTTTGGATTTGTGAGCGAAAACCATCGGCCTTTTCACCGCAAGAACCAAGTCACCCTTTTTGTGGGCGCGTTGCCTGACCTTTTTGTCGAAAGATCCAGCCATGCGTGCTTGGTAGAGCTCAATGCTTTGGAGTGCCTCGAGCCGTCTCTCATCGAGATTGTCCAGCTCTTGGAGTCTTAGTTTGGCATTGCTTTCTTGCGTCATGTCATTTTGTAGAGATACCCTTAAGGAAGGAATTTGTACCTCTAAAGGGACAACAGCTTCGCATCCATAGACCAAGGAGAATGGCGTGCTATGGGTCGGTCCTCGAACGGTAGTTCGGTAGGCCCACAAAGCTTCGGATAGTTTGTCGCCCCAGTCCCTTTTGTGGCTAGAGACCATTTTCTTGAGAATTTTGCAGAGTGTCTTGTTGAAGGCCTCCGCCAGTCCATTCGCCGCCGGATTGTACGGTGTTGAAGGACAACTTTGGATTTTGTATTTGTCGCAAAACCTGTAGAATCTGTGATCACGGAATTGTGGTCCGTTATCATGGACGAATCTTTTAGGTATGCCGAAGCGACAAATGATGTTGGTGCGCAAGAACTGAAGGACTGATGAGGTCTTCATTTCATTGAGCGCAAAAGCTTCTGACCACTTGGAGAAATAATCCGTAGCGGCGAAGATGAAGCGATGACCTTTGCTTGACGGAGGGGAGACAGGACCTACGATGTCCATACCCCAAGCTTCGAAAGGCCATGAAATTGCTGTAGGATGTAGCCATTCTGGAGGCATGTGGACATAGTCTCCATGAACTTGGCATTGTTGGCAGCGTTTAGCAAATTGCATTGCGTCAGCTACCATGGTAGGCCAATAATAACCTAACCTTTTTATCTGATCGTAGAGCTTTGGACCAGCCTGATGAGCTCCACAAAGACCAGCATGCACCTCTTTGAGAGTTTCTTCAGCTTCTTGTTGTGATAAGCAGCGTAGAAGTACTCCATTGTAGGATTTTCTATAGAGCATCTTTGAAGGAATGTCCAGATGAAAGTTTGGGGTTCGTCTTTGAACACTTACCCGTTCTTTTGGATCTTCAGGCAGGATTCCGAACATAATATAATCAATGAACGGATCCCTCCAGTCGCCGATCGGAGGTCTGAGGATGGAGATCCGACTTCCAACCAGTTGGTGGCACTCAGCAACTGCTTGGTGTGTATTGAGGGGAGGGAGAATCCTTCTCTCACACACTGTAACTTGCATGTGTTCTCCTTCTTGGACCGCCATAGAGGCGGCGAGTCCGGCCAGGGCATCTGCACGGATGTTTTCGCCTCTACGAATGTGGGTGATATGACAGATGTCAAATTTTCGCCGAAGTGATTGCGCCTTGTTGTAGTAAGGCAACAGATCGGGCTTCCTGATTTCAAATTTCTGATTCATCTGGTTGACGATCAGTTGAGAATCCCCGAAGGCTTCTAGCACTGTGATGCCGGATTCGAGGGCGAGTTCCAATCCTACAATCAGGGCTTGGTACTCAGCTGCATTGTTTGAACATGGTTCCAGTAGCGAGAAGGCGTGTGGAATCATGTGTTTGTCGGGACTAACAAAGAGGATGCCAATCCCTGATATTTGATTTCCTTTTTCACTTGTCCTGGTTGCACCGTCGAAGTACATGTCCCAGGAAGCACTTGATAAGGAAGCCTCCACGTTGTAGACTGACTCGTCTGGGAGATCATCCCTGAGTGGAGAATCTTCAGGCAATGGATGCTCTGCAAGAAAGTCTGCCAGAGCTTGACCTTTGATTGCTTTTTGTGGTACATACCTAATATCAAATTGTGACAGGAGGATAGACCATTTTGCCAGTCGGGCATTGAGGGAACCTGCTTTTGTGACAAGGACCTTCAGGAGATTGATCCTCGAGATCAGGTATACTGTGTTGGACAGCAGATAGTGACGTAGCTTTTGTACAGCAAACATCACTGCAAGGCATTCTTTTTCGACTGGAGAGTAGCGATGCTCTGCACCTACCAGCATGCGGCTGAGATAGTATAGAGCAGCTTCTTTTCCCTCTGATTTCCTTGTGCAAGTAGAGCTCCCAAAGAGTGGTCGAGGGCTCTTGTGTACAAGATAAATGGTTTTCCAGTTGTGGGGGCAGCCAGTACTGGAGGTTTGGTCAGGTA
>QPKB01000278.1:0-48627 GCA_003546025.1 Camphora micrantha
CCACTGTAACAAATGATCAAGTACTTCTATTTCGATCAGCTGGCCAACAAAAAGCCAAGTTTTTGGGTGTCGGGGAATATTAAGGCAAGGACATTCAAAAGAAGAATCGACCCTGAAATTTTCAGTGATCCAACTCCAGACCATGAAATGGCCAAAAGAGAAGACCCATTTCCAAGATAACAATGGGGACATTTTTTTTCATTTTAGAAATAATAAATCTCGTCCATTCTTTTTAGAAGCATCCTTCAATACAAGACATTTGCATGCCGGCTACTCTTTTTTATTCCTATAACTAAATCCTCTAGCATGAGGACTCAACTTTTATTCACATTAGTCCCGTATTCTCACTTGCTGCTTCAAAGCAAAAGGCTCCCTAAAAAAAACACGTTCTCAAATGTTCCTATACCTCAATCTGTGTTCATTGTCACTGCCACACTTCTTGAGCCTAGGTGTGTAGGCACCTAAGCAATTAATACCTTCTAAAGTGATACAGTTGCGAGGACACAGAAGGGATATGATGATGCTGCATACTTCCAGTATGGGCAGTCTGGAAGCTTCTAAGTTAATAATTTGGTTAGAGATAAGAATATAGAAGCCAATAAGTATTGAACCCTCACTCTAAGAAGCAGAAGTGTGTCCCTTGGACAACAATGTAAGGAAGAACCAAAAAATTAAAAAAATAAATTTCAATAAAACTGCGACATCAAAGGTCGCATTAGTAGACTGACTGACATGACAAAGTGGCTTGAGTGCAGAAACTAGTGAACTGGGAAACATGCAGCCCATCCTAAATTCCAATCCTTCTATCATGAACAGCTATTTGGCTCTATCACACCTCTCCTTGAACTTTACTCTCTAACGATAATCAAAACCTGAAACCCCAGTATAAGGTGAATTCATGAACGAGCCTACAAATTAAAATGCTAGCAGTCACTCCCTAGTGACACCTAAGCCTATATCTATGTCTTATATAATACCTCTGCATCTATCAGAACTTGGAACCCGATGCAACATTGCATCCATCCAAGGGCAATTCCTAGAAAGATTAATCATCTCTAACCCATTCATAAAATGAGTTTTTCTAGTATGTGAGAGCCACCTATAAGTTCTCCATCTTGAAATGACCAACAAACCGTAATAGTATTCTAGATTTTTGTTATCGGAACTATCTCAACGAAACATATCAATTATAAGATAGGAAGCCCATGCAAGCAATGACTCTTTTCCATCCACTGTAAGAGCATTTGTCTGAAGTGTCGAAACAAATTCGAAAGCCATGAATCGAGAAATATGGATGGTTCTCAAAGTAAAAGAGACTCCTGGTAAGTATGGAACAAGATCAACTATATTGGCTACTAAAACAATATAACAAATTGTACGGCTTCTCCAATCCAAAACTTAGTATTGCCATAAAAAAATGACAACACGATTTTTTTCAAAATATTAGCTTTTATATTTTTAAAGCGTAAAACAACTAAATCAATGATAGGATTAGGAAAGAGTATGCAAGAATGGACCAACAAATGATAAGTTTGGAAGAAAGGGGGGGTGGGTCTTCTCTTTTTTTTTAACCCTAAATTACTATGAAAAGCACTCATTTCTGATTATATCTACCTTATGTAAAAATTTAATGAGGACTACATTCTACATCGCTAGGGAAAAACCTGGATAAGCTATGATGGGTGGCGTTTTGGCAAGATGAAAAGGGTGCAAGGAGAACTTTCATTTTGAGCACAATCAGTACAATGATTTAAACATAGCTGAAATATCAGTAATCCAATAAGCATTTGAGTTCTTTCTTCATTCAGCCTCCTTGTTGCAAATGGGATTCAAAAAAATGCCAATCATGCAAATGAATAAGTCATAACCAACCCTAGAGAACTGTTTGCATATCTTTAGGAAAGTAGAGGAAAAATCTAAGTCTCCCCTGCATTTCTTCCTAGCACACACAAGTCAAGACGCGGATACATCAGCCAATCAAGGGTTTGACAAGGAATATTTTGATTTTTCTCCCCATGTAATTCACTCTTGGGTACTTAATAGTTTTAGGGTACTAGCACTAATTCTGGGCACCATGCATTAGAGTTCCAAATCACAACCAATTTTGTTTCCACACTGGGGTACTTAATTGTTTTTGGGCACTAATGATGGGCTACCATGAAACAAAGTTCCAAATCACGAACATTTTTGTTTCCACCCTTTGAACACCCATTCACCACTAGATCATTGAACCATCAAAAACCACAATGTCCATTCGCATCAAAGACCACCAAATGATCTAAATCACAAAACCCCACAGCCTCCCTACCCACCCACACCCAAAAAAAAAAAATCTAAAAGAGAAAAAAATATAGAGAGAGAGAGAGATGAAGGGATCATATACCAGTGAGCATGATGATGGAAGACTCTGGGAAGTGAAACGATTGATGAGGAGATATTTCATGCACTTGGCGTCATTGAGGCAGCCCTTGAGCTCGTGTCGGGAGTACCGGTATGAGATGCCGCAGATCACGGCCTTCTTCCGTCCATGCGGCGACGGAGGAGGCCCCGGCGTCGCCGGAATAGGTCCCGGCGGCAAGCCGCATGGATCGGCAACGTGGGTGATGGCGTGGCAGATGGCGCATCTTATCGATTGGCGCCAGACGGGAGTTGCAGAGGGGTGTGGCAGGTCGTGCAGTTCACCAGCATCATATGTACATTCATGTTCGGATTCGGATACGGATTCGGATTCGGAAATCGGAATCGTAGGGGGTGAAAATGCCAAAAAAGAGGGGCTCAAATGTCAAGTCTGGTTGTGCATAGGGAGATTGTATTAATGTTGATGTTTCGAGTGCGGCGTTGCAGTTAGTGCAGTCAAAATGTCACACGACCTAGTTAATACGATACGAACCCACACGATCTTAACGGGTTTGGGTTGGCTCTTAATGGATTCGGGTCGTTAATGGGTCAAATCCATAAACACGTTAAGTTAACGGGTCGGATATGTATTAAACAAATAACCCATTAACAACCCGCTTGACCCCGTTAATTTTTTTTTTACTCTCTAAATATGAATTAAATTAATTTATATTCATAAAAAAGAAATTTAAAATTTATTGTTTTATAGTGGGTTTTAGGTGGGATCCACTTGAGGAGGTCCTCACTTATAGTTTCATGTGGCTTATATATTTTTCTTTTCTATTTTTGTATAATTTTTTTTTAAAAATTTCGAAATGACTAAATTACTTAACGGGTTAATGGGTTGGGTCGGGTAACCAGTTAAATTAACTAGTCGTGTTCGGGTTAGATTTTTTGACCCGTTAGGTTAACGGATTGAGGTAATTTTAACTCGAATTCGTTAATACGACACGATTGACAGCCTTAGTTGCAGTTGGGAAAAGAAAGGGACTTTGGAAAGTGGTAGAAACTTGTTCCGTGTGCGTCTTCCACTAATTGGAGGTTTCAGTAGTGGTGTTCGTCGTGGATAACGCGGGGAACATTGAAATGATCGAGCTCTTACCATTCAGATGTCGGCTTTGGATGACTCTGGCCCACCGACTGAATGCATCGGCCTTGATTCTTGGATCTCACTTTCTTTTTTTTCTTTTCCTTCAAGTCAACCAATTGATGACCACCATAAATTCTCTTCTTTGATATTATGAGTGGGCTCCACATGATTAAGATTTTGAGTATGGTAATGATCTGTTTGAAGACACCGGAAATTAAGCGTGGATTTGGCTAAGTTTGTTATAAGTGTGTGATGGGCTTCCATAATTCTCCATAATTATCTGTTAAAAAGTGTGTTAAGGGCACAAAAATTTGTGTTGTTATTCTTGTTTGGATATAGCGTGAATTGAAGTAAAGTGTACAGGTGAAGCATCAAATTAAAAAAAATAAAATATGGAAAGGTTATGCGGGAATTTTTGAAATTGTATATTTTTAATATTACCCATTGTCTTTGGAGGCTTAACTTCAGTTTTAAAGTATTTTTTAAAAATTTAAACGCTAATCATACTAATGTAAGGACTTTTGGCTCAAATTTTTTTGATACCCTATATATTGGGAGCGCATTTATTATGAGTACTAGTCAGATTTTTAATAGATAGACCTATTGTGGAGTTTCACTCCTTTAATAATTGGCGATTTTCTTTGAGCTGTTTGGTACTTTGGGTGCAAGCATTTGGGGCGGCTATGCTTTACAGAATATTTGGAGAATTCTAAATTCCAGAAAGATAAAAGCAAAAGCTAATTCTAGACTTTTAGCCGGCCAAGAGTGACTTTTTCACACTAGCTCCAGAAACTTCGACTACCTACACCCAATCAAATATGAATTCTTAGAGGGACAACCCAGTATTTTTGGAGAAAAAAATTATCAATAAGAGGAACCCCTATAAAAAATGCTCTCAACCAAATGGCCCTAAGTAAAAGCCTCTAAAAATATGAATTGATGGTGTTATGAATCATTTAGGTAAATTTAGGGCTTGTTCTACTATTAGAATTGATAACGAAAAATTGTAATATATATATATTTTTTTTTGCTATCGGAGGGTTCCCAACCAATTGGGCTGGACTAATCCCTCCAGGCCTATAGGAAAAGCGGGTAAACTCCTATGAGCGCAAAACCGTGGTCCTACGCCAACCGAACTATCCTTCGAGATTAATAATTATAATGTTGGATGCTCATGTAATGGCTTGCCATCAATATCTCTCTCTCTCTCTCTCTCTCTGAATCAAATTTGTGGCCTCCAGACGTATCCGGCTGAAACAAATGACATTGTTACTTTATGATCTCTCCGTTTCATTTGAACCAGTTGAGAGTCATGTTTGTGTCAATTTCAATTTACTCATAGGAGAAATGACTGATGAAGTCTTAAATTGTTCGTGATGGCAAGGTAAGAATCACAAGGACGACTATCAAAGGAGTTAGGCAGGTCGGTACATCTTTTGCTTATCCTACTCTCATATATGTATATGGGGTTAAGCTTAGGGCTTGTTCGCAATTCTACTATTAGAGTCAAATAACATAAAGCCATTTTTCAAAAAAAAAAACTCTCACCAAAAGCAATTTAAATTCAAAATTTCCCACCATATTTTTCCAAAAAAAAGTCAAAAAATAACATCATTTCTCCACTAAAAACAAAAAAAAAAAAACTCCACTTTTCAATAAAAAAAAAGGTTAAAAAAAAATTCATCGCAAACAATTAAAAATAAAATACCTTCATAACCCACTTATATTTTATTATTTCTTTTAAAATAACCTTTACTCCACTCAACCCATTAGTTAAGCTTTGAACAAGTTTAAGGTCAAGCTAAAAGCTCTTGGCGAACCTACATTACCTTAAGAATTTACTACCCTCAATGACTATGCATGCCAAAACTAGAAAAATGTGAATTTTAAAGGAATATAAACTCACAACATCAAGAACATAAAATATGATAAACAATCAATGACAAAAATATTTCATTTCATTTCATTTCTCTAATTTATATACATGGGATCAAATGCTCTGGCCTTTGATCTGTGTGGCCGCGTATTCCAAAATAACATGCTAAACTTGCCTTTCCTATCCCTCCATCGGAAATATTTGAGGAGGATAAGCCTTTCTCCTCAACCTCAGGTAGACTATATAAAAACATCTGCAAAAGGGCTAAGGATATCATGGGCTGTGCCGTGCCATGCCCCGGTTGGCAAGGGCTCGTCCCAGCACGACCCACATGCACGAGTTGGCCCATAGGCCTTTTTTCTTTCTTTCTTTCTTTCTTTCTTTCTTTTTTAAATGTCAAATGTATATTTAATGTTAAATATGGATTAGAAGGAGTGTCTTTCCAATGCTCTACCTTTAATGGTAAGTTGTAATTCTATTGGGTTGGAGGAAAAACGTAGCTTGCCAACAATGCTATACCCATTTAAGTAAGGGCAATGACATTGATTACTATTTTGGAAAAGGTAATTTACATCCATTATCCATATGAATTAATATTAATGCCGGTAAGTTAATATCCCTATGAAATAATACCATACTAGCACATTATGGGTACGTCCATACACTGCAATTCAAATATTCACTCATATAATGCAAATAAAACATTCATGTATAGGAATGAATTTTTAGAAAGAAAGAAAAAAATTTATGACTGTACCTAATTTCAGAATTGAAAGTAGGGAGAGTAGAAAGGGAATATGAGATGTGAAGTACAAAAAAAGTATATGTAGCAATGCAATAGAAGATGCGGGCAAAAAGGTAATTTTTCATAAATTAAAAAAGGAAAAGAAAGGCAATGGGTAGTTATAAGAAGTGAGAAGTTATATTTCAGTTACGGTTAAAAATCAAATCAATCAGTCAAAATTATCTAGAAAGCCTCTAGCTTAATATTAATAATATATAACTAGCACATCAACCCGTGCTAAGCACAGATTTGCCCACTAAATGAAGATTAAACAACCATAAAATGAATCTACAATATAAATTAAATATCGATAAATTTAAACATCATTACGTAAAAAAAAGTTAAACATCAATTAATCTATAAAAATATAAATGACTAATAAGTTTGGAATGAACAAAACTATAAAAGTCTTCAATACTTAAGAAACTAAATATCAAACATTTTAAAAGATGGAGTAAAGATCAGAAGCAAAAACAAGTGAATACCATTTGTGGAAGATGAAATTCAAATATATAAAAAAGCGAATGATTCATCTCCTGCTTTGTCCATCTATAAACTTCCTCCTCATTGTCATCTAGGTAACCTAGGAAACTAAAGGAGCAAAATAAAGGTAGAATGAGAGTTGAAATTAGTGGATTATAAGAGAGGAGGGAATGCATTGTGTAGAAGCCCCGTTGGGAGGCGACACGTGTCGCCGATGGATCCCTTCCCACAATGATCAGAGCACTTCATTTATTACCCCCATTAACTGCCTAGGGCATACGAAATGACGGTAGCAAAATCAATTAATCATCTCAAGCAGACGAAGGGCAGCAGCATTAATCGCTAAAAAAAAGGGTGTGTGTTGGGGGGGGTGGTGGGGGGTGGTGTGTGGGTGTTTGGGGGTACTACATCTCATCGATCGCCTCAAGGGCCTACACCAAGATAATGCGTTCCCATCTTGAAACTTAGCTCTCGACCTCAGAGCTGAACTATAAGATCCAGAGCTAAGGGGGCAATTGTGTGGGGGCATTTCGTAACGATAAGATAAGCCCTGGTCGGGCTCGGCTTAATGTCAACTTCTGAGCTCGATGAGGCTCAGTAAAAGTACCAGCGACCCCCCACCCTTTTTCTCTTTTTGGGCAGCTCGGTGAGACTACCAAGCGTACGCAGTTCGGCATCAGTGCCAAGATGAGTTTGCAATTAGCCATCGGTACTTCGGGCAACTTGGTCAGCCGAGGTGGGTACCGTGTCAATCAACATTAATGGGATTGCGGCTACACACTGACAGATAAGATGGGCGCTGGATATATCCGACTGTCACATCAGCAATTATGCAGAAGGTCAATGTATGGTCTGATGGGACAGTGCCTCTACCTACCTCTACTAAGGAGAAAGAGTATGGTCTGATGGGACCATAATCCCACCAACCCCCACTAAAGAAGGATCTGAAGAGGCCAACACCTATATATATTTGAAGAAGGTAAAGCAACCAAAGGTAAGCAAAAAACAACACATCTTCAGTTCTTTTTCTTCCTCCACTTGTTCTCCCTTTGTTCAGTGATTGCACTAACTTGAGCGTCGGAGTGTCTTCGGCTGACCACAGCCAAGGCCTCTAACCCATTTCTCTCCTCTTTCAGGCCATCGAAGTCTTCTTCTTTCCCAAGAGTACAGTGGCAAACCCTACTAAATCAAGTCCGTAATTATTAGGCACATACAAAAACGTCTTTACATTTAAGTGATATCAAAACAGCACCTTACAGGTTTCAGGACCCCTGAATGTACCAATAAAATCTGATTTCTCATGTCTGGTGAACACTGTTTGACTTGTGATATTTAGATTAATACCATCAGTTAAATAAAAGTTGCTGAGACAGAATTGATGCTTCTGTATCTACTTGTACATCAATAAAAGCAGAAGATGCTTATGTCGTGAGATCTTACTGCCTTATCAGCAGAGGTTGGGACCTCAACAGAACCACTGAAAGAAATGGCATCCCCACCACTTGTTCCTTTAAATACACCTGATCGAGGGCTATGGTCCTCCCATTCATAATGCCCATTCCTACATCCATAGTCAAGAATCAAAATATATAGTGTAACCCGTAAAGTTCTCCAATCACTAGAGACTCAGAATGTCCATACAATTATATCATTAGTAAGTACATAATCACCATGAGTGCAGTCAACAAATTAGTGTTGCACTGCAGCATATTGTCAATCAATACATGCTATCACAGTCGATAGACTCAGGCAAATGGACGGGAAAAAACCATTAATGCAAAAAACTATAAAATTGTATGAGAAATTCAGAATTACATACCATATTATGATTGATATATAAATATATATATATATATATATATATATATATATGTCTGTAACTTGCATGTATCTTATAGATTTGCTAGTATGTGACTGATCACGCAAACAGATCAAGAAGAGTTCTCCTGTGAGCAAAGCAATAGGGGCAAGATCATTGTGGGCTGTGGGGCCATCAGGACTATCCTCAGTGTTGGATCTCACCCCTTTTTTCCAGCTGGAGGCAGATCCTTTGAATTTGAGATTTTGGTGGGCTCACTACCTAAGCATAGCCCAGGTGATCTCCCTGGGCTGGCGCCCATGAACCATGCACAATCTCGACATACACACAAACATGTGTCTACATACAAGTGTGTGCATATGCATCTCCGCCAGAAACTTTCATCTGTGCATCTGCCATGTGCATATCCACAAAGTGCTTTGCGCTGCTCCATCCACATGAAACTTTCACCTCCCAAAGGAGGAATAAATCCTCCATTCATTTTAGGACCTATCAACAAATGCTAAGCTTGGCATATATAAGACTTGTGTGAGTCTTTATGTAACACCATAAATATAAATGAAGTTCAAATGCATGGATTATGTTTTCCAAATATCAACCATAATTACCATAATATTGAACTAGAAACACTTGAGAACTTTTTTTTTTTTTTCATTAGAATCACATAAAAACTTCATCTCAAGATTTCATACTTGATGAGGGAAACTTAAGATGGAGATACCAAGAAGAAACACAATCACAATAACAGATAAAACATAGGAGCCAAGCTCTCCACTGAATTGTCCTTAATCCAAATGAAACAAACATAATCTGCCTCAACTATAGGATTCTTACAAGTTATATATAGCATTCTTCTTTCATGCATACATGCTTGATCCCAAAGGAAACATTCAAGACCACAACTTACCAGGCAGTCAACTAACACTCCCAAAATAAAACACAACTTACTAAGAACTAATTCCTAGGCAAAATAAATACTAGGAATTCCAAGAAATTAAAAATAATGCCGAAGTGATATGGCCTATTTCTTCCTACATCATATTCCCCCTCTTGAAAAAGATTCGACCTTGAGTTGACTTTGATTATGTATTTGCTTTTCTGTTTTTGTTCCCTTTGCAACTCGTCGATACAAATTGATTGGCTTTCAATCTGCATATCTACAAATTTTGTTAAAACATCCTAAACTTAAATTTGTTGTTGGCTAGTACACTTGCAAAAACTATTAAGCACATTTATCCAATCCGCCCAATGTGTCTTAATCCATTAACACATTGTTAGGATTTTTTTTTTTTTTTTTTTTTTTATGTGTGGCTAATTTATGGATTGGACAAAACTCTAGGCCCATTGAGTTGTAAATTTCTATTTCTTTTAGAATGGACTGTAGTTATATTGCCAGAGAAGCTGAAGCAAAGAAAAAAAGAAAAAAGGAAGAAACTCGGAAGACACCCACGAGGCCCGATCAATCGGACCTGATGATTGATCGACCGAATGTGGAGACAGTCTCTCTGTCAGGAAAATAACTGGGAGATAGACATGGTTCGATCGATCGAACCTGATGACTAATCGATCGGATGGCGGAAAGCTTCAGTTCGGGCTGCGTGAATTGTTTTCTTTTGAGACTGGAATTTTTCAAGTTTTTGTTTTAATTGAGCTCTAACACTAAGGCACGAGTTTTGGGCTATATAAAGAGTGTTTCTCTCAATCTTAAGAGACACATCAAGTAATTCTCCCATTATTTTGAGGTGAGAAAACCTTAGGAGGGATTCCTTGATTCTCTAGAGCAATCATTTAGAGGTTGTGCTGAAGATTTGCTCTAAAAAGATTTGTTGCTTCTACCTTCTCGTAGAATATTTATTCATCTAAGTTCTCAAGGTGTTGTTGGATCAAGTGCAGAGAACGGTGCACGACAGGGAAGTCGTGGCAACAGGAGAAGCTGTGCAAAAACAACTACAATCCTTAAGTCGACAGATAGACTAAGAAAGGGAGCCGTGAGTATATCTTATAACTGTTCAATAGTTCTTGATTTCATATCGTGGTTTTCCTTCCTAGATAGGGTTTCCACGTAAAAGATTGTGTTTGTCTTCTTGTGGTGTGTGATTGGTAGATTTGATTGCTAGTTTGCTCTAATTTTATTCCGTTGCATTTATTTTTGGATCTAGCATCTATTCTAGTAGATAAAAATGGTACTTTCAATTGGTATCAAAGCTAAACCATTAGACTTTCACACGTGACTAAATCATGAAAGAATGCATATGTTTGGTGATATTTGCTTGACTAGGATTCATCAAATGGATCTTCTAAACAATATCGATTAATGCAACCATGTTCCTGGAATAAAAGATCTATGTGCTTTATGATTGTCTTAGTGCTTGACTCATGATCATAGCGCTAAGGGAATCATAGTGTGCATCAAAGCTTCTGTCATCGAGGTACACAATATTGAAGGTCAAAATATCATTAACATGAACATTTTAATAGACATTAAAGATGGGTATATCATGAATATCTTCTTGATAATCTTCATCGATCAATTTCTCATTGACATCACGAGATGATTTTCCATTTTGATACCGCTTATAAATGGATGGATCACATTCATCATTTGGATAAGTGTCGAAAATTGGGGGCTTTGACCAATGAACATAATTTTGGATAAGTTCTAATGTCCAATATGAATTGTCTTCATGTATTCCTTCAACCAAGAAGAATGTACGTTATTCCATTGGTTACGCTTAGGAAATAGTAGTAGATTGTTTTAATAGCTCACCTATTGAGTCATCGGTTTCTTGAATGTCATTGCACACTACTAATTTGTAGAATTCTTTAGTAACGTCGGACCAATCGATCACTAGAATAACTAAGGCTTTGTCCATGCTCACTACGAGCCCCTTGATGATTATGGTTAATTGTTCGACTTGTCTATGAAGTACTTATAGTTCTTCATCTCTCACATCTCCCATCATACGACTGCCACGTCCGCCTTGACCTCTTCTTGCCACCATGAAGGATCGAAGATGGTAGATGGGAAAATCAATCCAAGTGAGTAACACAAGCTCTGATACCAAATGATGAGGGAAAGTTAAGATGGAGACGACAAAAAAAAAACAACCGCAAGAAGAAATAAAATAGAGGAGCCTAAGTTGTCCACTAATTGTCCTTAATCCAAATGAAACAAAAATAATATGCCCCAACCATAGGACTCTTACAAGTTATATATACATATATATATATATAGCATTCTTCTCTCATGAATACATGCTTAATCCCCAAAGATAACCGCAATCAAAACCATAACTTAGTAGGCAATCAATTAACACTCCCAAAATAAAACATAACTTACTAAGAACAATCTAGCCAAAATAAATACTAGGAGTTCTAAGATATTCAAAATAATGCCAAAGTGACATGGCCTATTTCTCCCTACATCAATATTGTTTCAAACGGAGCGCTGTAATGGTGCATGAAGAGGTCCAGTTTTCAGATATCTTGTTTCTAGACTCCCTGAAGCATTCCAAACTTTCATGTATGCCTGCTTTGCAGAAGCATATCTTCAGTAAGACAAAATGAGATGTCACACTATGGACGAAAGACAGAAATTTTAACATGGCATGATAGTGTTTGTGACAAGAGGGAACACGGTTGTAAGGTGCTCATTGCAACTATTCTGCCAAGACCCAGATAGAGAAACCCATTAGACAAGACAAATGAGAGCTACCCTGAGTCGGTGATATTTCCAAGTCCAACTGAGAACATGAAAGCCAGTAGAAGCGTTTTCTTTTGGTGCAAACAAACTATATAATGAGGCTGTCATCTTGTCTTAAAAACCAAGGGTAATGAATTGCTGACCTGTTCTTTCTGTAGAGAAATGATAATTCCAGCACACTTTTTCTGTGGCAAGAATCTATAATCGCATGAAGCTTAACCTCGGGAGGAAGACGCTCAACAATGGCTCTATTGATTTCATCATCAAAAATCATACCCTGTGTTTCAAAATCCATTGGGCAAAGGGTTTCATTATATCCATCATCAACTTCCCCCACTCTATAATTCCGCAGTCGCGAACCATGGCCAGAGTAGTGAAACACTAAAGAATCTTTTGGTTGACTGCCTTGACCAAGCCAATTCAAAGCCCACAGCAGGTTATTCTTTGTGGGAGTCTTCAATGGATCGGTATCTTCTTCTGCAAAGAAAATTTCAGAAAAAAGGACCTGCAGATTAGAAGTGGGTAGGAATAGACCAAACAAAATGAAAAAAAAATCCAAAATAAAATCGGAAGTCCTAAACCAATTACAAGCTCAGAGAAGACAGCAACTTTATTGATCATACAACACAAACGAACTAGGTTAATCCCAAACACTAATCCAAACATATGCCCCTAGTTGAAAATGTGAGACCCTAATCCACTTGGGTAATCCCTCAAGGCAAGACTAGATCAAGTGATCATGTGAGTCAAGAAAATGAATTCCGCAAGGTGAGGGTGGAATGCTTTAGTACTATGGTGAGGTTTTGTCCAAGTCCCACATTAGAAATATCCAAATCACAACTTTGGACTTATAAGTCAAATCCCATCTTAAGATAATATGATGGGTTTTAAAGCCGTGCGGTCCCGGATCCCATAAGAACACTCAAGTTAAGCCCACTCAAAAGATAATTTTCAATATCACTATAACAGCCGGCCAACAAAGGACAATGTTCCTTCTAAGGGAAACTCCTGAAACACAATTCATCTCTTACTTTGAGAAACTATTTTCATGAAAAAAATTCCCTTTCTTAAAAAAAAAATGGAGAATATATTTGGATGCACAAAGTGTTTGATTGGAATGGAAAGTAAGAAATGATTAAAACCGTTTTAAGACAGAAGGCCCACAAACCCGTTAAAGAACGAATGTGCATGGTTCAATTCAAACCCAAGGACCACTCTCAATACATTATTGTACTCCTTTTGGAGAGGATTTCAATCCCTTACCCAGATGTATCTTAAGTGTGATAGAATATATGATGCATTTCATATTCTTATCCACTATTATCAAGTCTGGAAAAGACTCTTTTTTTAATTAAAAAGTTTGATTTTCGATTTGTGGGTTTTCTCTGTAAAATGCATCCATTCATAATTTTTTTTTTTTTTTTATGTATTTCATGTTTCAATGTTGAAGTAGTCTTTGTGCATTTTCTCTACTTTAAATTACTCTCAATCACATGTTTCTTAAGTGAGTTATTTTCTGTTGCCATTTTCCTCCCTCCAATGAATATCCTGGGTCCGCCACTGCATACAAAAAGACAACCTGCTCACACAAGTGGGAACAGGTGACTAGCCCAGGGTTAGAACTCTAGACGATCAGATGAGAACTGCCTCCACTTACCAGTAAGGTAAGTGACCGTCCTCATAAATGTGAATTGGACAATACGAGAGGAAACTTATATGGAGATTCGATAGAAGAGAAAAATCTAGGAATACTGCTTAAATGATTTGCACATGTACATAAACAATATAAAAACCAAAACATGCCCATGAATGTCATATTAAAGGATTACATGTTACGAGGGGGAGAATAGCGACATCCTAAGGGCGTGTTTGAAACTTAACTAGTTAAAGTGAAGTAAAGTGAATCTAGATAAGAAATGACAAGGGGTCATATCAAAAGTACAAAATTTCAAAATTCTCTCCGAATTTTTCAAAAAAAAGTAAAAAAAGCAACCTCCTTTCTCCACTAAGAGCCTGTTTGGGGGCTTTACTAGTAGACTGAAGTAAGGTAAAGCCCCAATTTCTATAAAAAAAAAATTCCCACCAAAACACATTTTAATTCAAATTTCCCACCAAATTTTTTCAAAAAAGGCAAAAAGTAACCTCATTTCTCCACTAAAAGACAAAAAAAAAAAAAAAAAACCCTCCACTTTTCAATAAAAAAAAGTCAAAAAGATTCCATCACAAACAAATAAAATACCATTATAACCCATTTATATTTTATTATTTCATCAAAATAACCTTTACTCCACTCAACTCCACTACTAAAGCCCCCAAACATGCCCTAAAAGACGAAAAAAAAAAAAAAAAAAAAACCCTCTAGTTTTCTATCCAAAAAGTAAAAAAGATTCCATACCAAACAACTAAAAATAAAACATTATTATAACACCTTATATTTTATTCTCTCTTGATTTGATGATTCACCTTACCATATTTCAATTCACCATACATCCAAACAGGCCCTAAAAGAACGCGTGATGAATGACATGATGCATAGTAGGTTACCGAGAACAAAGCTTTAAACTAGGTCCGAGAGGAAAAATAGGAAATCTTAGATGCGATGAAGTTTTTATGGTGATGACAATGATGATTTGCCAATATAGAATATATATATTTTTGGTAGAAGCCAAATTAGAATTTGAAAGATAGGTTGTAAGACCATTTCCAACTTTACTACTTCAATCCTCTTCCTTTATTTGTGTCTCAGATTTTCACATCTTACTCTGGTTCTTTGTTTTTAATGCAAGTCCCAAGCCCGATTAAGGATGAATGTGCTTGGTAGGTGACGGTCAGCGTAAAACTTGTCACAACTTTAATAAAAATTTTGAAATAGAAAAACATAATTCATGTAGTCAACCTCAACATAGTTGGCACAAGGCTCTGACAATGATGATGAATGAATTTGGTTCTTACAATCTGTAGGATCTTATACCCCATTTAGCTACCACTTATCCCAAAACCACTTGGTGATAGAAAACGGTACAACAATGGTTTTAATTATAACTGCTCAGGAGCGATGGTGGAAGTTGACCTCAATACAATCTTACATGTAGCTAATGTCTTTAGAAACGAATAAAGAATCACGTTTTCAATGGTTGAAATCCAAAAGGAAGATGGTTGTGAATAGCTTTAGGTTTTCCTTTTCTTTCTTTTTTATGAAATGGATGCATTTCTAACCCCAATCTCAATCTTTCTTTTAATCATGTTCTAGTTCCATGGCCACCGTGACAGACCTTGTTTAGAAACTCACTTTGTTGGAACAATGGGTCCTTTCTTATGTGATTTTATAGTCATTTTACAATTATTATCCATTTAAAATACATGTGATTTATGCATACTTCTATAATTGACTTATCACTGTTACAACATCTAGGAACTTCAAATTGATTTTGTTAGCTACAATCATCTTCAAAATTAAAGCCAAAAACTCAATTTGATGTATGGACAGTTGAAGCTCCGGTAAGATAAGAAATCATTTTCGTTTTGCATCTTCAAGAAGCAGGTTAGTGCTCTATTTGATTTTGCAAATTGATTTGTTTAAGTAAATAAAAATCAACTAAATAGGACGTGCATTTCCTTGATTGGTACCAACATGCAGATATATATATATATATATATATATTAGTGGGAGGGGCCAGATGGAAAGGTCTCTTTACAGACAAGGGGAGCCGAACAATAGCATCACTAAGCCCTTACCGTTCAAAAAAAAAAAAATTATATATATATATATATATTTTTACCCCACTAAATTATCCAAGCCCTTACCATTCAAATATATATATATATATATATATATATATTACCCCTTGATTTAGTAACCTAAAGTTAATGATGTCTTAACTATATCTTTTTTTTATAAATTCAATCGAATGGTGGGTGAAGGTTCAATAATTATAAAATTAGGCCTAATGTATGGGATGACCAGAGTATCCAAGTGGCTGCGAGGATCAAAGATGGGCCTAAGTGGGACCCATAAAACCAGACTGCACATGTGGTATGCACATGGGAGGATATTTTCAGTGATCCATAATCTAGGGCAATTGTATTAATACTTTTTTTTTCAAAAGAAAACAAAAAAAACAAAAACAATGAATTGGAAGCCTACATTGCATAGAATTTATTCCCTTTTTGTCTTTTTAAATAAAGTTTTAATTAATGTTTAAGTTCATTTTGGTTATGTAAGAATTCTTGTTTTTACAGTTTGTTTTTTTTTTTTTTTTTTCATACTAATTGAATAAGACATTCTTTTATGTCATTTTTATCTTCTATATTAGATGGAAAGTGGTAATGAAAGAGAAGAGGAAGTTTTAGTTATGGTAAAATAGATCCCAACATAGGAAAAATATTTTTGTAAAAATTATTGTTGAACAAGTGAAGAAAGGAAACAGGCCAACACAACCTTCTCAAAAAAGGCATGCATTAAAATAATTTCAAGTCTTCTACAAAAGGACATGCAATATAAAAAATTTAATAGATTGAGAATAATTAATATATAGAGGGGTTTAAGATACTCTATGATATCCCTCGATCTTTCTTACCGATAAAAAAAAAGAGGATTTTGGGCGGAGGTCCCTGAACATTTGATTTTAAAGACTAAGGTCCACAATAACTTATTGTACCAACAAAAGTCCTCTCATAAAAATGAGACAGTGAAAAAGATAAAAAAGAAAAGCCCCTATATAAGTCAGCAAAAGCAGACCTCAGACAAATTTATTTGAGTTTTAGCAAAACTCAGATAAAACTCAGATAAATTTGCCAAATGAGTTTTACCAGAAATTAACATAAATTTTCAGAAAAACTCAAATAAATTTCTTATTTTTCCGAGTTTGCTGTTAGATAAATTTGTTTTGCTTTTTATAATGATGTGAAATGAAAATGAAGGGAGGCTAAAGACTTACATATTTGAAAAACTAAAGTTAAAGTGATTTTTCAGTCTCTTCATCTGCTATAGTAATGGTAGCAGGCAGCAAGATATTTAGCCCAAGCTGTGCCTACAGAGTTGGGTCGATGGCGCTCAATCCCACACCTCAATGTAACCACAAGATGTCCAGTAATTTTAAAAGAAAAGGAAACCACTCAAAAGAGAAACATAATAACATCAGTGTATCCCTTCAAAAGTTTACAATGTATGTCACTGTATAAAAAAAATCGTCTATCAAAAACCACTACTTCATTTGGCACCCGACTCTCTGTCCTCCCAAATTAGAAAAAAAAAAAAAAACCCTCCGTCCTGAACAAGAGTATGCTTCAGCTCTCTATAGCCTTTAAAAAAAAAAAAAAAAACTTGACTTGCATAAGACACCTTTCACTAATAAATCCACAAAATTACAAGGGACCTATGATGAACAAGGGCTGGCTCTCAATCAACTCCCAGAGATGCCCAACACAATTTACATGGTTGGTGAGTTAGAAGAGAACAACCTTGACACCAAAGTGATCATTCCTCTTCCTGAGTTCTGTCAGAAACTCAAATAAATTGGTCTGAGTTCTGCCAGAAACTTAGATAAATTTGTCAAAACTCGGATAATTTATCTGAGTTTTTGTCCAGTTTATCAGAGATTTTGTGTAATTTATCTGAGTTCTTGGCAAATTTATTTGGCATTGTACTATTAGAAGAAAATCTAAGAAATTGTCATAATTTCCTCCGGTCACTAGTATATAACTCTACGAGTAGAAAAAAATAGAAAAAATGTAATGCCGAATCCTTTCTGCAGATCACATTAAAGGTCTTGAGATTTGAATTCTATCAATGGAAATCAAAGTATCTTTCCAAAGATAATTTGGTTAGATTTCAACACCTGAAGAATGCTACTATTAGGGGAAATGCAAAAGAGAGCTACTTTAGTTAGATAGAATGCCTTCAACATATTTGGCACAGTTCCATATTTTATTAAGATGGATTCTACCCTCTTAGCACAACTCAAAATTCTGTTAGTTCTGCTTTGTACATTCAAGAATTTTGTGGTGATTAAACTTTTTTCCTTTACTCACAGGTGAAGAGAAGGATTTGAATAGATGGAAATAAACACATGGATGAGGTTTTGAACACAGAGAAATAAACACAAGGATGCATGTATCTTCCTTTCCTTCATACAGAGGCAAGCTCCAAATAGTAAGTATACATCATATATTATAGAAATGGATGTTAAAGAAGGTAATGAGAAAAATATATGACATATAAAAATAAGATAAATTTGTGCCAGAAACTCAGATAAATTTGCTTGAGTTCTGCCAGAAACTCAAATAAATTTGTCAAAACTCAAATAATTTACCTGAGTTTCGGCAAATTTATCTGAGATTTTGTCCAGTTTATCAGAATTTCTGTGAAATTTATTTGAGTTCTTGTCAAATTTATCTAAATTTCTTAGAAACTCTGATAAATTATCTAAAATCATATAACTTTTTAGAAAAAAAAGGTTGTTGCTATGTGTAGGCTTCTGTTAACAAGCAGAACAAAACAACCTATAAAACAAAACAGAAAAATCTCATTCCAAACTACTTATTTTCAAAACTCAGATAAATTTTCAAAAACTCAAATAGCAACAGTATTTTTGCAAGAAAGAAACAAAGGCCCCATTTTTTGCTGTTATGATTGCAAAAGATAGACTTACACGAAACGGAACAGGCAAAGAAAAAGTAAGACAACAATGAGTTTTTGTGTTATGTAAAACCCGTCGCCGGAGAAGGCTGAGACTAGTCGCGTTTTCATCGTCGGGTCATCGCCATCATGGCTGGTGTAGTCGGAGATGGCCAAATTCGATTGGTAGAGTTCTCTAGTAAAGTCCCCCGTTCCTAGAGAAGATGAAGGAAAAAGTTCTTCGAGACAACAAATAATGAGAGAGAACTTGGCCTAGGAATGTGGGAGAAAGGGGCAAATTGGTCATGAAAATATATGACGTGGCATATTAGGGACCTTTCACCAATATATTTCTAGCTGTCTGGATTAGAGACGTTAGAAAAAAAGTTGTTGTCTTTAATGCCATAGAAGACCGTGGTCAGGGACTAACGGCTAATTTACCCTAAAAAAATATATACAATGCATGATTCCCATGAAAGACCACTCTCATACTCAAAATTTGAAATCAAGACTTTCTGACTTGGATTTTGATCTTCTCCTACATCACCGCCGTTACATGATCTGATTCACAAAACCCAAAATCGAGAGAGAGAGAGAGAGAGAGAGAGAGAGAAGGGGGGGAGAAGGAGGTCAAACCAGTGAGCATGAAGATGGCAGATTCTGGGAAGCCGAAGCGTCTGATGAGGAGTTTTTTCATGGACTTGGCGTCGTCGATGCTATCCTTGAGCTCGTGGGAGGACTTTCCGTACGAGATGCCACAGATCACGGCCCTCTTGGGGCTGTGCTGCCACGGCAGGCGGCTGTGGGGGTCGTGATCCAGGATGGTGGTGAATTTGCAGACGTCGCATGTAATCGACTTGGTGCCTTGTGGGAGTGGCTGAATGAAGTGGCACTTCGAACACATTATCACCAGCATCACAGGCGTATTCATGATTGGAGAGACAAAATAAAATGTCTGGTTTACATTGGAATTCACCACCATCATCTTTATAGGAGTCGGATTGGTACTCATTTTAGGGGATACGACAATTCAATACCCCTTAGACACCTAATCCCCAAATCCATGACTCAAAGTAAGCTAATGTCACCAGAGTCCTTTGACTCTGGTCTCCCTTTTTCTTTTTTCTTTTTTTGCCTTGGATCCCATGATATCATGGGTTTTTAAAAACCCATGATATCATGGGATCTACATGTTAAAAGTTGAAAAGCTACTTGGATCCCATGATATCATGGGTTTTTAAAAACCCATGATATCATGGGATCCAAGGTCAAACGACTATAGTGACATTTAATGTCTTTTAGTCATGAATTTTGCATTAAATTGTTTTTTAGGCATTGAATTGTCAAATCCCCCTCATTTTATAGTCTTCTTAGACACACACACACTCTGCAGTTTTGGGAGACACTCAGAGCCTTTTTCCTTGCAGCACTTTTTGCAAATTCTCTTTTCAGAATCTCCTCTTGAATTTATATCCAAAGGCTTGTGACTTGTGAGAAGAAGAAGAAGGTCATGCCGTGATCAAACTTCTCAAAATTTGATTCCCAGGAGATTCTGATTCTTTATTATTATTATTTTTTTTTTGTCTTCCAGTAAACCTGCTGTCGGTGCATGGTAAAAAGAGGAGCTCTTGTCGGGACTTGAAATCTGTACGTATTTTTTAAGTCTTCCAGTAAACGCGTTCTCTCTCTCTCAAACCATGTGATGTGACTGGTGGGTTCATAAAAAAGCTGTGAGATGGAATGGTCAATTAACTAATGTTTTGCTTGTTTTTTTACTCTCTTGCTGCTTGGCGTTTTCAGCCATAGAGGCTACTGGAATGGCGAGTGCGTGCATTGGATCCTTGGATGCAGCAGTGAAAAGGTTCAACGGCGACGTATCTTGTTGGCATCTTCTGTTCTGCCTACGTATTCGGACACAATTGTAAAATTTTATTTTAATCTTTCCTTCTGCTGTACTGACTTGTGGTGGACTATTAACTGTTGATGGACACTGGTGTTGTCGGACGATAGAAGGAAGTCTTAACTTAACATTTGCTTGAAAGTTAAAATATTTAGGATAAATTAGCCGAAGTCTCTTCACTTTGTCATTCAATGGCTCTAATTCACAAGGCTGTCGGTTAAGATATGTGGTACATGCAGTTGGATATATTTCAGCTACAGGTTCTTAAATACACAAGATTACATATTAATTTGACTGATTTACCTCTATAATCACATTTACACATCACGTAAAATTATCCAAACATGTCACACAATTTAAGCCCTCATTTTATTTGTATGGGCACAATCTTTTATGACTAATTTGCCCATGTAATTTTTTGTAGATCAAATTTTGAATTTCAAATGGTAATGGCATATTCACCCGGTCTGGACATGAGGGACAAATTCTGCGACCTTCGAGTTTTCAAAGTAGACTTTTGTGAAGGACAGATTCTGCGATATTTTTAGTTAAATATAACATATGCAATTCGAATCAAAGAAATATTGTTAAGATCGATCCAAATCAAAGAAACAGGGTTAAGATAATTTAGATTTCGATCTATATCCCATAATCTCCTTTCTTCTTATTTTTTCAATCTGGATGAACAAAGAGAAGTTCTGTTGAGATTTTTCGTATTTCAACGAAAGAAGAGCTTCTTAGTTCTTACAATGCGGCGTCGTATTGTTTTCGTTTTATGTTTCTTATATCTTGAGTATTTTTGTGTAGAATCTAATCATGTCATTCGCTATAAATTTATCTGAGTTCAAGAACAAATTTATCTGAGTTTTGTATAAATTTATCTTAGTTCTTTGATAAATTTGTTTGAGTTTTGGAACAAATTTATCCGAGTTCTGGACAAATTAATCTAAGTTATGTAACAAATTTATCTGAGTTCTAGACAATTTTGTTTGAGTTTTGGAACCAATATCTGAGTTTGTACAAATTTATTTGAGTTCTGGAACAATTTATGTGAATTTGCGATAGACAAATAGATAGGATTCCAACACGATGAATGTTCGCAAATGACAAAATACTTAACTCTTGATGTTGAGTGAACGAATGTTAACAGTTTGTATGAGGAGATACCTAGATTAGTCTAGATTCTGTATCTTACAGGGTTCGAAATCAAACGAATCACTTCTGCAACCACTAATTGGACAATGAAACAATCTCTTTGAAAAGGTTATGGATTCTTACGGTAATCTATTTCCCTGATTCACTCTCCCTACTTTCCTTGCAGTCCAAGTTCAAAAACCCTTTTTCTCTCTCTTTTGTTCCTTCTTACGAAGCATCTGCGATTTTAGCATTTGCGCTTTTTGAATAAAGCGATAAGAGGTGAAGAGGGTATCTTTGGCTTTTCAAGTTTATTAAATGGTAAAGGGACCTTTGGCTGTATGAAATTAAATCGTAGACCGTTTACAATAAAAACCAAGCTTGAGGGACATCTGGCCAAATGCCCCAAATATTTACTGCAAGGCTGTGGTATTTGTCTAATAATAATTTAATACTATATAATATTAAGATATAACATAGGATAATACGTGTAATATCATACTATCCTAAAATATTGCATTATTAGAGAAATGCTTATCTTTTGACATGTAACTTGTAAGGGCATGTTTGGATGTATGGTGAGGTGAAGCATCAAATCAAGAGAGAAAAGAATATAAAGGGTTATGATAGTGTTTTGTTTTTAGTTGTTTGGTATGGAATAGTTTTAACCTTTTGTATAGAAAAGTAGAGTTTTTTTTTGTCTTTTGGTGGAAAAATGAGGTTGTTTTTTTATTTTATTTTATTGAAAAATTCGGAGAAAATTTTAAAATTATGTACTTTTGATATGATCCCATATCATTTTTTGTCTGAATTCACTTGAATTTCACTTAACTAGTTAATTTCCAAACACATCCTAATGGGTCAGTTTGGCAACTCTACTAATGTAGTTAAGTGAAGTAAAGTTGATTTTGAAGAAAGAATAAAATTTAAGTGGGTTATGATGGTATTTTATTTTTAGTTGTTTGTTATGAAATCTTTTTGAGTTTTTGTACGGGAAAGTTGAGGTGTTTTTTTTTTTTTGGATAAAGGTGGTTGCTTTTTGACTTTTTTTAAAAAAAAAGATGAATGAAGGGAGTTTTGAATTAAAGTGCTGTAATGTGACATCTTGTCGGAAAAATAGAGGTTTAACTTGACTTTTACCATATTAATAACGTGCCAAACTAGCGATGCAATTTGTGGCCTGAGAGGTGTCAACAAGAATAGATCTAATGGACAACCGTTTTGAACATGTGGTTTGAGGTAGGGATGAAGTCCGATCAACGGGTTTGGTTGAAATTTAGATGGTGATCGACCAAGGTTTTGGGGCTGTTTTGTTAAAAGGTGTGATGGAAAATAAACCAAAACCAACAATAACTTTGAGAGGGAAGAAGGAGATGATTCCTAATTCGCGATCTCATACCGCAAGGCCTCACACCCGATGGTCTCACACCATATCTTTATGCAGGAGAAGTAGCCAAAAGCAACAATCATTCATTAATCATTCATTAACCAACAAAAGGTCTTTACAATGCATTTATAGAGAAAACATAACCCTAAAATAAATCCCAACCCTCTAATTCATCCTACGGTCAAGATCATAACATCTAATTAAATTATTAAAACATTAAACAAATCCATTAAATAAATAAAAGCAGACTAATCTAATAAATATCTTGGGTGGGCTGCACAACTCATGTGATTGTATAATCACTTGGATGAGCCCTTCATATGGGCCCCACTTGATCTTCAATTCCCTTCTTTGCTGGTCCCTCCCATGTTCTGCATCCCAATTTGGATCTTCTTAGTTTTTCACATGGAGTCATTATCATCTCAAACAAATGTTAGATCGGACTGGATCCAATCATTGATCTTTTTTTAGAATTATGATCCAAATGTGGATTGTGATAGAATCAAGATCCAACGGTAGATCTTCTTAAAAGTCTTGATCTTGGCGGTGGATGTTGGCCAAAATCATTATCTAACACTTCGCAAGGATCATCCAAACATGAGGTCGCACGGCTGGTGTCTTTTGAGCCCCTTCTTCTTCCTCTCTTACATAGAATCTCTGTGGAGGGAGCATCATATCCGCATCACCATCATTACAGGGATTACCATCAGCTAAACTAAACATGTGAGACAAGCGTGCACGTCATTGTTGTTCAGAGAGACATGTAGTAATTTTAGGTCGGACAAGAAGCAGTTTGATTCCTATAAGGTACAGATGCAGCTACAAAGCATTAATTGGAGGCAAGTTGATTTTCGATGGCACCTGTCCGAACTCCACCTGCAGCGCATTAATTAATTGCACGAGCAATACAGCTGGCAGGTATCCTGCATTAGGAAAATACCTATCTTGAATTGAGAAGTAAAAAAAAAAAAGTAAATAATATTTTCTAGAAATCCGGATTTCAAGTGGTGCAATAAAAATATGGTATAGTGTTAGTGCACGCCACCCACTACTTTGACCAGCTCGGATTTTTAATGGTAAGAGTAATGGGTAACCTACACTAACTAACACTGTACCCTATTTTTATTGCACCACTTGAAATCCGAATTTCTAAAAAACATTATTTACTATTTTTTTTTTTTTTAACTTCTCAATTCAACCTAATCTCATGAAACACAAAAAAGCTTAATCCGTGGCTCGATAGTGGGACTTCTTTATAAATTTAAATTTCAAGTCCCGACCAGGATTTTAAATTTTGACCGGCACCGAATCGACTTGCTGTGAGATTTTCACCGTCCCGTCCTCTTCTTCTGTAGTAGAAGTAAGTTATCGTACGATTGTATGATTGCATTATTTGAAGTGAGTTGTCCTTTCAAAAATCTGCATATGCAATCCGTACATACACATGTAAGCAATAATCCATCTGCATTGAAACCTGCCAGCTGTATTGCTCATGCAATTAATTAATGCGCTGCAGGTGGAGTTCGGACAGGTGCCATCGAAAATCAACTTGCCTCCAATTAATGCTTTCTAGCTGCGTCTGTACCTTATAGGAATCAAACTGCTTCTTGTCCGACCTAAAATTACTACATGTCTCTCTGAACAACAATGAAGTGCACACATGTCTCACATGTTTAGTTTAGCTGATGGTAATCCCTGTAATGATGGTGATGCGGATATGATGCTCCCTCTACAGATATTCTACGGGCTTATTTGGTATCTCTACTCTTTTTTTTTATAGATCCATCTAAAATAGATCCATTAAAAAAAGAGCCATAAAAAAAAGTTGCTAGAATAAAAAAAAAAACGCGTTCGGTAACGCACGAATTTATTTTAAATACATCGCCCCTATATTTTAAGATCCAAAAGCTCTATTTCTCATCTGTCTACTTTTGGAGCATTTGAATTTTAGAGGATTTGACTCTAAATGTCTAAAGCGGAAAGAGTCTAAAATTTTGTGCCAAACGCTCTAATTGTTCAAACCTCTGTCCGATTTAGACATATAGAGAAATAGATGCATGAAATAGAGATGTCAAACATGGGCTATGCAAGAGAAAAAGAAAAGGGGGCTCAAAAGACACCAGCCGTGCGACCTATGTTTGGATGATCCTTGCGAAGTGTTAGATAATGATTTTGGCCAACATCCACCGCCAAGATCAAGATTTTTAAGAAGATCTACCGTTGGATCTTGATTCTATCACAATCCACATTTGGATCATAATTCTCAAAAAAGATCAATGATTGGATCCAGTCCGATCTAACATTTGTTTGAGATGATAATGACTCCATGTGAAAAACTAAGAAGATCCAAATTGGGATGCAGCACATGGGAGGGACCAGCAAAGAAGGGAATTGAAGATCAAGTGGGGCCCATATGAAGGGCTCATCCAAGTGATTATACAATCACATGAGTTGTGCAGCCCACCCAAGATATTTATTAGATTAGTCTGCTTTTATTTATTTAATGGATTTGTTTAATGTTTTAATAATTTAATTAGATGTTATGATCTTGACCGTAGGATGAATTAGAGGGTTGGGATTTATTTTAGGGTTATGTTTTCTCTATAAATGCATTGTAAAGACCTTTTGTTGGTTAATGAATGATTAATGAATGATTGTTGCTTTTGGCTACTTCTCCTGCATAAAGATATGGTGTGAGACCATCGGGTGTGAGGCCTTGCGGCATGAGATCGCGAATTAGGAATCATCTCCTTCTTCCCTCTCAAAGTTATTGTTGGTTTTGGTTTATTTTCCATCACACCTTTTAACAAAACAGCCCCAAAACCTTGGTCGATCACCATCTAAATTTCAATTTCCGCGTGTTTGGATGTGTGGTGAAGTGAGATGAGATAAAGCCTCCATTATCCAGACAAGAAAAGATAATGAGTTATATCAAAAGTACATAATTTCAAAATTCACTCTATCTTTTTAAATAAAAGTAAAAAAGGCAATCTATTTTCTTCACTAAAAGACAAAAAAGTTTCACTTTTCTATATAAAAAGTTAAAAAGACTCCATACCAAACAACTAAAAACAAAACACCATAATAACACCTTATATTTTATTCTTTCTTGTTTTGATGCTTCACCTCACCATACTTCAATTCACCATACCTCCAAACGGGCCCTAAGGCTATTAGTACTGCTACAAATACAGTATTGGACGGTGAATTGAGTCAAGAATTTCCTAGCATAAAGTAAAATTTGTGGCGGCAGTGATTATTTTACCATAGATTTTACATTACCACATGAACAATAAACATGGACTATGATTGCAAAGAGCATTTCCAAAATTTATTAGAGGAGGAATCAATAGCCAAGTTAGAGATCATTTGCACAACTCATTGCAAGATTGACGTCAGATTCTGCATAACCACAATATCATATGAATCAATGTTGGAATAAGGGTGTAGGTGGTGAAAACTTCACTCCCACTTAGATGGATGAAGAACTTCTTTTGGGGAAAACTGCACGCTGGAGAATCCTGCAAGGGGGAGAGAAGAGAAGGTCAGAAGACCCTGGCTCTGTCAGCGCAGGGCCCTCCGATGCCTAAGTTAGTTCTACAACTAAGCAAAGGATGGAGAAGAAGAGAAACAGGGTTTCAGAGTGTGTATCCGACCTCTCCCGCCATGGAGCTTGCTCCTTGTATTTGTAGTGGGGAGAGTTGACTATTAGTGATGGGGAGTCCTGTAACGCCCCACCCATACCCATGCATGATATTGTCCGCTTTGGCCGACGGGCCTCACGGTTTTGCTTCTGATGGGCCTCAACCCATCAAAAGGCCTCATGCAAGGTAAGGGTGTAAGCTCTACATATAATCTCATTCACTTTCTTCTCTATAGTCCATGTGGGACTCCGGGGCGTCACAATCCACCCCCCTTAAGGCTGCACGTCCCTGTGCAGTAGCCTGCCAGTCTCTGTAGCCTGCCAACCCTCTTGGCCCGCCCACATGGAGACCCGCCCACTTACACCAGACCACGGCAGGGGACCCACACTCGAACTAGTCGAGAGTCGGCTCTGATACCATTTGTAACGCCCCACCCATACCCATGCATGATATTGTCCGCTTTGGCCGACGGGCCTCACGGTTTTGCTTCTGATGGGCCTCAACCCATCAAAAGGCCTCATGCAAGGTAAGGGTGTAAGCTCTACATATAACCACATTCACTTTCCTCTCTATAGTCGATGTGGGACTCCGGGGCGTCACAAGTCCCATCAGTGGCATGGGTGGTTCTGACGCTGGTGGCTTGACATAGACATAACCACAGCTCTCTGCCCAATGCTTACCGTCATTACTCAACAAGTTCTATAACGTGGTTGAGTCTCCATAGAGGTATGGCGGGCCGTACTTGCTTTAATGAGCATTCTGACACTGTTACCGAGCTCGGGTGCTACTATCGGGGCGGAACACCTGTCCGATATGGGATGCCTGGCTGAGCTGGTACCGTTACCGAGCTCAGATGAAGTGTCGATCTCATGCTGAGGTAGCGATCTCAATTACTGAGGTACCGAGCCCGGTGCTGACCGAGATGGGATGTCATTTGGACTCTCTGGCATGCCGAGATGAGATGTCTGGCACTGCTACCGAAGTGGTCCCCTCTTGGTAAGCACCCTAGCGGTATTGTCGATGTGGAGTACCTGACCCAAATTGGGTCCCAGGCCGATGTGTAGCTTCTGGCCGAGATGGAGCTTCTGGCCGAGGTAGAGCTCTTGGCCGCGGTAGCCGAGGTGGAGCTTCTGGCCGAGACCAAGATGCGTTGGTACTTTTTGTCAAGCCTAAATAAATCCCCACACAATTGTCCCCTAGCTCCTAAGCTCCTAGAGTTCTGTAATATTTGGAGGTCGGGAGCTAAATACTATGGTGGAGAGAACTTCACAGCTGGTTCTGCAACCGAGCTGAAGCCATCAAGTTCTATAACAAGGTGTGCCTCTAACTGTATGAGGTCTTCTTTTATTCTCCTAATGCTTTGCTGCAGTTAGGAGAGCTGCAGGTCTATGGCCGAACTGAGACTGCTGAACTGCAACAGAGCAGAGATTGAGCAGAGCTGCAGGACTATGGCCGAGGTTGACGGTAGAGGACCGTGCCGTTGAGCTGTGATTGAAGCTGGTCGAGCTGAGGCTGGTGCTGTCACCGAGGCCACAGTCGTAGCTGATATGATCGAAGGCATCCGAGCGGAGGCTGATGCTGTCATCGAGGCCTGCTGGATCTCTGATCGAAGCTGGCCGTGCTGAGGCTGGTGCTGTCACCGAGCCTGAGGCAGCAGCTGGTTCGTTAACCGAACAGAGAGATGGCTGGTTCCGTCAACTGAGTCTGAGGCATCCGGGCTGGTGCTTTCACCGAGGCCGCGAAGCTCGAGATGGGGCTGGTTCTGTAACCGAGCCTGAGTAGCAGCTGGTTCCGTTAACCGAGCTGGAGCTGGTTCTATAACCGAGCTCGAATAATGGCTGGTTCTGTAATCGAACCTGAGTAGCAGCTGGTTCCGTTAACCGAGCTGGAGCTGGTTCTATAACCGAGCTCGAATAATGGTTGGTTCCGTAACTGAGCCTGATACATCGTGGCTGGTGCTATCACCGAGGCCCCGAGCTCCTGATGTAGGGGCTAGTTTGCCAACCGAGCCTAAAAGATGGTAGCCGAACTGGATCTGCCGAGTTTCGCTACAAGGTGTATTGCCAAGCTCGACTAATGACTGTTCTGTAACCGAGCCTGAGACATCGTGGCTGGTGCTATCACCGAGGCCCCGAGCTCCTAATGTAGGGGCTGGTTCGCCAACCGAGCCTAAAAGATTATCTCAGATTGGCTCAGTGGTTCAGTGGTACCAGGAGTCTCTCAGATTATCTCTTAAAGTGAGAGGTCTCAGGTTCAACTCCTGGGGAGGCCTCCCCCCAAAAGGGGGAACAAATAAACAATTGGCCCTAGTAGGCCCCACCGATACCAGATCAGGCAGGGTAGGGGCCACCCGAAGGGGTCGGGCCCCACACCTCCGGCGATACCAGATCCCGGGCAGTGCTCGGCGGTTCGCTCCCCCACAAAGGGGATTAAAACAAACTGATTATATCAGGAATAGTGAAGGGCAGTCCAAACACGTCTGAACAAATCTAATGGAGAAAAGTGGATGAAACATGACATCATTTTAATTAGTTCCTACACATAACCATACACGAGCACAGATTGCAAACATGGATTCAATGTTCTAATCCCATAAAGGAGAGTACAAATAAATCATTGGGCAACTTGCTTTTCCCATATAGAAAATTGGCCGCAAGCAGTTAATATGGGCACCTGCGACAACACAAGAAATCAAAGGATCGGTCTACAGATTCTAAATGCTTCGTCTTCATCACAAAGAAGAGTGTAACGTTCTATTTAGGCGGAAATCTGTCTGCATGTAACAGTTGACTCAATGAGGCCTAGGGTACAATGTCATTTGTTTTGAAACATGTATTTCAATTCAACAGTGACTAACAGTTGGATGAGTGTCAAATTAGTTTCTGTGGCCAATCTAGGAGGCAGTATGTGAGGAGGGTCAGTTGCTCATTGATGAGTCCTGAAAAGTGCACATTTTCATATACATTTTGGACCATTTTAATGGCTTATTGATATTAAATAGCTTTACTTAATGTCAAATCATGTTTTTATGCATTTAGAGTCCATTGTAGTGTATTCAATCATAATTTGCTCAAAAATCACAACTTTTGCATAAATTCATGAAACCTGCCATTTTTGGAGGTTTATTTTTGGAAAATCAATTATTATGGGTGCATCAAGTAGGGTCCCATGCATCGTCCATTTAAATTCCTTACATAGAATTATTCTTGAATTTATTTGTTTTAATTTGTGTAGGAGAAATCAAGAATGAGACCCACATTGGTGAAATTTGAGAAAGATCAAGAGTATGACATCTTTCATGGTGGACCCACATATCTTAGAATTTTTGGAGAGTTTGAAAAGTAAACAATGGAAAGCTAGATTTGTAATTTCAAGGTCAAGAAAGGAAAATTCAGACTTGGTAAGATCTAATTCTTACTAAGTTTGAAAACTCAAAAATCAAGAAAGAAATTTAAGAAAGGAAAGAATGCTAAAATAGTTAACTAGTCAATCTAAAAAAGCTTGGAAGCAAACCAAAGATGGAAGGGGAGTCAAGAAACAAGGAAAGAAAGATCCAAAGATCCCTTTGGATGTCCACATGGGTCCTACACGCCCCATTGCACAATTAACATTCCATATGTGCACAATTATTTTCAGATTTTTCAGGGGCAGCAAGATTAAAATGGTCATAACTCTTAATCCAGCCATCGGATTGGTTCAATCCATACACCGTTGGAAAGATCTTTTCGAGTAGATATCTTTAGAACCCAAAATTGTGTCAATCGGAGCTAAAACGAGGAAGATATGGCCTCTGGAAGTTGGTGCTATAATTTCTACTCGGGATTGCAATTTTTGTACATGGAAAGCACCAAAAATCTCTCACTCACCTTGTTATTTCTTTGAAGAATTGTTGGCCAAGGAAGGGACTTTCCAGCAAAGAAGATTGCATGCTACAAACTTGGAACAGAAAAAGGAAAGAAGGAGAGCAAAAATCTATAAATTGAAGGCAATAGCATCCATCTCCTCTTATGGAAAGATGACCAACTCTCTCTAGAATTACTACTACACTCCATCTTCTTGCTCTCTCTTTCTCTCCATTGAAGTCCTCAAGGAGATTTGGCCAGAAATCACACTACCCCCCTTGGGTTTTTCATCTAAAAGAGGCTTCTCATCCTAGTATGTAATTGTCATTGTTTATTTTTTTTTATCTTATGTAAGACTTTGCATATTAGTAAAATTGTTTCTTACTCTTTCAATTTTTTCTTTCTTACCCTTGGGTGATTGGTGCTTGTTTTATGTTTCTTTTCTTGTTGGTGTTTGGACTGACGACCCAAAGGCCCTAAGAGCATGATTCAAATTATGACCCCGCTTAGAAAAGAATTTTGAAAGAGGAGAATACACTTCCACACATTTAAATTTATGTTCTTCCACACATTTAAATTTTTGTTAAACCACACATTTACTTTTCTTGTTTTCACCACACATTTAAATTCTTGAATTTTTGTTTATTGTCTTTATTTTTATGATCAATTCAATTTTATGTTTATTTTGTGCATTACTAACTTTCTAACTTAGGTTTCTTTTGTTTCTATTTTAGTTTCTTAGTTTTATTTTTGGTAATTTTTATTCTTGATGTTCTAACTTGTGTGTTCTTTTGTAGCAATTTCAGTTTTCTTTAGTTTGGGATTTTTAGATTTAGGAAGTTTCTTTTCATTGGATTGTAATTAATTTAATTTTTGGAAAGTAGGAATGATGATTGTAATTTACTAGTTTGTTAGGCTAAATTTAGAATTAATTTAGGGCAGGTGCAAGTTGAGAAGGAACCTTAATTTACAAAGCTCCCTGTGGATTAACCTGGTCTCACCAGTTTTATTACTACAATCGCACCCTGCACTTGGGGTCCGATCAAGTTTTTGGCGCTGTTGCCGGGGAGCGCCATATAAGGTAACTTCTCTAACTTTCCTTATTTACATTGCTTTATGGGTGTGTTATTTTGGGCATGTTTCTAGAAATAGGAGGTGTATACATGGAATGTTAGACCGCCCTAAATTGGATTAGGAAAGTGCATGGATTGCTAATTAGAAAGGACACAACATTGAATTTTTTTTAGAAAACTTTTTAAAATTGGCAAAGTTACTTTGTTTTTTCTCAACTTGTTTTTAATCTTTTTAGAAGAAAGTGAACTAAAGTGACCTAATCGTTGTCCTTGATCATCTCGGTGCCAAAGCAAAGCCTTGTCCAGAGTGTGGAGATAGCCAGACTATTCGAGGCAAGGGTCTTTCAAACGGGTCTATTCGTGATCCTACCCTTACCTGGGAGCTGAACTGGCCGGGTTGGTTTCATAGGGCTGGGTTGGTGAACTTAGGGACACTTTCCAACTTTATGAACTAACTTAGTTGCTGCTTGTGTGGGCTAGTTTCCTTACCTTTTTCATTTAAAAAAAAAAGAAAGAAGAAGTGATTCCAAAAATGGACCGATTAAAATCCACAAACATGATGAGACCAAATTCTGGACAAACCAATGAGGGTAAAATCAATAGTGATAGCCCTAAGAAGTCCTGGCGTGAGTACCTACACCCCACAGATACGTACCTATCAACTTACATCAACTCATATATGAATAAGTGGGGATTTTATCAAAGCAACTCCGATGGTGCTTCAAATAATCACAAATCCCTAAGGGAGTTGCGCGAACAAGAATGGAATGCAAATGTACATCAAATAACTTGTTCGTTAAAAAGAGGTTCCACATATGGGCGGAAGAGGGCCAATCACTATGGTCATGATTACAATGATGAGTGCATGGAGGGTATCAATGGAATGATAATGGAAGATGATCAACCAACATGGGCCCCACATGATTACTCATACCCCACGCACTCATTCACTCATTCAAATATGGATATGGGAATTCAATGGCAAGCAGAATCAAATGCAAATCAATGGCCTTGCCACAATGAAATGAGTAACTTGAGTAGCCTAGGCAATCAGGCGCTTGACTATTGGCAAGATGGGTTCAACATGGAAAATTTTTATCTCCAAGAATTTACTCAGCTGGGTGGGTCGTATGATTACCCCTCACAGGATATTTCATATGCACCCCATTCTTCCCCTTGTTCATATGCACCTAATGACTCCCCACCGCCTGAATGGTCATATGAACCACCACCACCACCACCCCCGGAGGGATCCTTGGAGGACACTTTAGCCAGATTCATTACGTTCACACAAAACACCATGCAATCCATACAGAGCAATGCACAATCCATGGAAAAATTAATGACTTCAATTAGTCAAACTGCACTTCAAATGAAAAAAGTAAATGACACCCTTGACAGTGAGAATGATTTTCAACATAATGATCCATCACTCATTGAAAATCCGACGGATATGAATTGCGCAAATACGCAGAGGATATCCAAGGGTGCACCTATGGATATGGATGATGGTGCGCTGCATGAATCAGATTATGAACCCTATTCCTCCAACCCTCACTTGTCTGATCCGAAGGAGAATGTGGACCCTTTCGAAGAAGATACAGTGCCCTACTATGTTGATCCTTACTTTGGGTCCAATTCTTCTGGTGATTTTGGGGTTGTGGATTTCCTAGAAATTGATTTTCTCATGATTGATGGACCCGCGAATGCGTCCAATGAGCCCCAAATGCAAGATTACTATTGGGAGGATGACCCCATTTTTCAGATTTCTGATTCGGACAATGTGGAATCCTTGGAATTATGTACTGAATTTTTCATGAAATCTGATGATCCGACCATAAGAGAAATTGCCATTGCATTTCTTGGCCCTCAATGTAATTCAGAGAAATTTTTGGAATTAGAGTGTGGTCCTGTTCAGACCTTCGAGTCTAATACTTTGGAATCATTTGAGCCCATGCCTAAGGACATTGTGGAAATTAATTCAAAAGAATTTGTGGCATGGGAAGACATGGGGCCATCCAGTTGTTCATTGCGTCCTCCTCACCTTCCATTCAAAGACCCATTTTTAAGGGAGGAGGAATCATTTTTCATGGTGGTCCTTTTTCCACACATTTACAACAAACATCATGTTGTCCTTAAGTTCAATGTGCTTCATGTTCCCATAGTAACATCTCTTTATGTGCTTCTTGTGATTTGTGTGGAGAATAATTTCATATGGGATCCAGGTGGATTCATGGTTTCGGCTCAAGTAGTGTAGGATTTTCTTTTCTTTTTATTGTAGAATTTTCTTTTCAATTAGTAGAGTAGCTTCTTTCCCTTTTGTTTTCTCTCACCATGGACAGAGATCGAAAAAAGCTACATCTTCAGGTGACTTCTTCCCCTTTACCCTCCTGTCATTTACTTTCCTCATGTTATATTTACTTTTTGCACTACATGCATGACATCGAGGACGATGTTCATCTTAGGTTGGGGGGTGGGAACAAGCACACTTATCCATTTTTAGACAAAAGCTATACACAATTTGCTTTTGATTTTTCCAAAAAAAAAAAAAAAAATTGTTGGTTCTTGAAAAAAAAAAAAAGGAAATTTCGAGAGGATTTTTATGAAACAAAGATACCTTGAACTTTGGAATTTTTGGTGCTTTGGGCAAAAGTTCTAAATGTTGATACTTTTTTTTACAAATTACTTAAGAGGGAAATAGTCAGGTGAGAACTGTTCTCACCATTTAAACCGTGAGAACTATGGGTGGGGCCCACCTATCACCCTTGTGAGAGTCTTGACATACATACCTGACTTCCACTCATTAAAAAGAAGGCAGATCAGGTCCAGGTTACTAAATCCCAGAAACGATTAACGGGGCTCCGGGCACTGAACATATTGACTACTTCAACATATTTAACATTAATTTGAATCAAAACCCAGCTTTCAAAAGTTAAGGTGAACCAAAATTGCAAAACCCAGCTTGCAACTCAGTCCTTTATTTATCTATGGGCAAATTATACTATATTAAGCTAGTAGGTTTTGGGTTGGATTTTGACCATTAGTTACAATTTTGAAAGTAAGTTACTCTTTTTTAAAATAGGAAAAATTACCGTACGGACGCCTGAAGACTCAATATTTACACAAGTACAGATGAAAGACCTTTATTTTCCTAACAGAAGATCGTACACAAAACACGTCTAAAAGAAGACAGTTTTACCCTTATCCTGCAATATCTTAGGGGTGTAGGATATCGCAGGATTCGATATCCCAGGCTAATAGGATATCGCACTGTTCGATATCCTAGAATCGTAGGATATCGCATATTGCGATATTCAAGCCTCGTGGGATATTGCATCATTACCTACTCCTATCCCAGCATCTAATTCATTTTTACACCCCGAACTGAAAGATCTCCGTTTCTATGAATTGAACCACGAACTGAAAGAACTTTGTTTCAATGAATTGAAGAGCTCCGTTTCCATCTTCTTCGTTTTGGCTTGTGGGTTTCGATGCCATTCCATCTTTTTTCATTCGTACTTTATACATTTTATTCATCACAACAGGTATGTGGGACCATATAATTTCTGAATGTATTAAAAAAAATCCCATAAATGTAGTATTGATAAACCTTTTATCTTCTTTGATTCTTATGGTGGTGGAAACCGTAAATCACTTATTAAGATTTAGATCCCTCCATGAAATGCATTATTTTTTAGGCGTAAGGAAGAGATCGCTCATGAATGAAGCTAATACAAACCCATCAAGAATTTTTTAGGATGAACAAGACGATGAGAAGGTAACGAGAAGTAATGGCGTAAGAAAGAGATTGTTCTTGAATGAAGCTGATATAAACACATCAATAGTTCTTGAGGATGAATAGGATGAACAAGATAAATCTGCGTTCTCTTGCAGTTGATTTTGTTTTTTTGCCATAACTAATTCAAGTAAAGTAAAGAGTTGTGAGGAATTAGACTTAAACATGTAAGGGAGAACATGGCAACCCTGTTAATCTATTATAAGGTTCCAAACAGGCTTACATTTGAAAAGACTAGAACCAAACCAAAGCTCGCTAAGATGACGCAGATTATCCATCTTGTCATGTCGAGCAGGCATCGGCAGATGTTAAGTGCTAAACCATGTACATGGTGTAGCCAGTGGCCCTCCTAGAGGATGGATGGGTATAATCTTGGAGTTGGAGGGGTTCTCCATCTTGGCTCTTGTCTAATGATTCTGACCAAGCATCGTCTATTTCTATAGCCTTCTATATCTAATAACTATTAAGGCCCACTAACCAATCCGTGACTATAGTTAGCTTGCGGCAGCCAGTCTTAAAATTTTCATGATATAGTGCATGATTAACTTTGGTCCATCTACAAGAACCTTCAAAGCTTAATTTGACGAGACCTAGTCTCCTATTGTTGGTTTCCCAGCATATAAAAATTGGTGGCAACCCCTTCCCATAATTTATGTTATAAGCTCCAATCTACATTGTCCGACACGTGGGTCCCACCATAGACTCATGTAGCCTAAATATCAAATTTACAAGAGGAACAACAATTTAAAAAAAAAATCTAGTGTATTGTGAAATGTCTTATACAAAAAACCTATACAGTCAATCACTATCACTATTCAAGCCAGATTATACACGAACGTGCGGATTATCTCTGGCTACTTATGCCAAGATGAATAACATTTATGAACATGAAAGACCTCACTCACGTTTTCTAGTTGGCGTGAGGACTTTGAAGAGAGAGAGAGAGAGAGAAAGAGAGAGAGAGAGAGAGAGAGAGAGAGAAGCTCACGATACATGGCAGTCAAATGGCATGCCATGACGCACCTTCAACTCAAACCAATTCCAGACCAATCAAATTCACCTCCATACCTTTAACCAACACAACACATGATGTATTATTCCATCACCCTTTACACAGCCACCTTATGCGTTAAATGTGATATAATGCTCACCTTCCCTTCCAGGAGTACCTTCTAATTCCTTCCTCCACACACATCTCTCCCCATTCATGCACCAGTATTACTCTACTTCCCCACCTCAAACCCCACAAGCTACATCAAAAAAAATGCTGCTTCCACTATTCAAAATCTCTCTACTAGTGTTTGTGTTGCTTGCATACCCAAACCCAACAATGAGTAGTACTGTCAGTCCAAATAAGGATTTGGTAATGGCAATAGGAAGAGAGGAAAGGCAGAGGGGACCAAATGGGTCGGCATGGCTGAAGAAGGTGGCCAAGGAGATGTACCCCAGACCTAGAGCAAGTACTGGGTGTTGACATGACAGATCATGTATTTTTGAATTCTGAATTTTTATTTTATTTTTTTATTTTGGTTTTGCCAGACTTCAAAATATGTTCAATCTGAGTGTCAGATCTCAAGAGAACCCTTCCTCGTGCGCATTGTAAAGAGAAATGCTAAATACATAAGTTTGGGATGAATCAAGAAAACCCAAGAAAACCGAAACTAGACGAGTGAATGTAAGAGAAAAAAATTAATAATACCCATAAGAAGAAGAAAAGAAGAGGATCATACTTGAGAAGATGAGAGAAGAAAATGAAACAAACAAGTGACGAGAGTAGGAGTGGGTAGGATACAGTCAGATAAATGTCATTAATCCTTGAGGAGAAAGGGATAAATGGCATCAATCATTTTACGAAAATACCCCTGGCAAGGAGGGTGGGCTCGCTATAGCGAGGTTTTGCCTTCATGTGGGCTCGCTATAGCGAGACCCTCGCTCTAGCGAGGTGTATCCTCGCTATAGCGAGAACTCCTCTATAAAATCTCCTATTTTCGCTATTATTCTCGCTATAGCTAGAAAAGGGGTGCGATATCCTATGGGCCTGCGATATCGAACCCTGGGATATCCTACATGATTAGGATATCGCAGGATGAAAGTGTAAAACTGTCCAACTTTGGACGTCCTCTCATATACGATCTTCTATTAGGTAATTTGCAGTATTTCATCTTATCTTTGGTAAATGCAGGGTTTTGAAACGTCCGCACGGTAATATTCCCTTAAAAATATTTTCAGTTTTCTCCACACTTATTTAATACCAACTATTTTAAAACCACCACTCACGTCTCCTCCCACTATTCCTGGATATTCCTGGATTAAGGAATGAACCTTAATCCACGAATGAAAACTTTGTTAATCTCCAATGTCAAAATAGGGTCCACACTCGTAAAACGTGGATCTTAATCTTGTAATATTTTAGGCATAGAATTATCCTTGTAACATTTTAGGAATAGAATCATCCTTGTACCATTTTAGGCATAGAATTATTCTGTCATTCCTTGATTAAGGGATTTGAGATTGATTGTAATCACCCTAATTAATGGGTCAAATATACCATGTATAGAATTGAGAAATCTATTTAAGAGGATGAAATCTCACAATGAGACCATCCGATTGAATCAAAACTTGTTTCAATAATCTCATAATTTTGTCTCATGAAAGGAATGATATGGTATCCAAGCGACCATACGAAGACACTTCCTTGGCCTGGAGATCTATCAATCTTCTAGAGGGTTGTTTCTCAATCAGCACAAATGTACTAAGGATATCATTAAACTAGCCAACCTTCAACATTCTACTCTAGCTGACACACCTCTTGAAGTAAATGTAACATTAAGCAAAGATGAAGGTGATCACCTCACAGATCTTACCTTCTATAGACATCTTGTTGGAAGCCTAATTTATTTAACCATCACACGACCGGATATATCTTATGATGTCAACTTGTTGAGTCAATTTATGAGTACCCATCTTCACTTAACGGTGGTAAAACAGATTATTCAATATCTTCTTGGCACAACCCATAGGGGTTTATATTTTCTACCAGCTAATGATCTTAATCTTCATGCATACTGTAACGCTGATTGGGCCGGATGCCCTGACACGTGATGCTCCACCATTGGCTGGTGCATGTATCTTGACAATGCATTAATTTCTTGGAAAAGTAAAAAAGCAAGATCGGATATCTAAGTCTTCAACGAAGGCCGAGTATCGTGCTATGTCCTCAACTTGCTCTGAGATTCTTTGGCTTCGAGGACTTCTGGCTGATCTAGGCTTTGATCAAGCACTTCCTACACCACAGATACTAGTGACGTTAAAATTGCAGAGAATCCAGTGTTTCATGAGCGGACAAAACACGTCGAAGTTGATTGTCATTTCATTCGGGATGAATATGAGCGCAAGGTCATCAGCCTCCCTCATGTCTCTACAAACCTTCAATATGTAGATATCTTTACAAAAGGTTTGCCTCGACCTCCACATCAATTTCTTATGTCCAAATTGATACTATTTGATTCCCCTATTGAGAGAGAGAGAGAGAGAGAGAGAGAGAGAGAGAGAGAGGAAGGAGGGGTCAAAATAGGGTCCACACTCATAAATGTGGATCTTAATTGTACTATTTTAGGCATAGAATTATCCTTGTAACATTTTAGGCATAGAATTATTCAGTATTCCTTGATTAACAATGCTCATATATATATATATATATATATATAGGAAAACAAACCCTATAATCTAAGACTCCTAATGTAATTAGGAAATTAATCAAAGACCCCTAAGGAATTAAAAAGCCAATCCTAGTTACAATTCATCAAGAAATTAAATAAATAACAGAAGTCTACAAAAACAAGGACTGGCTTTCACCGGCTAGTCACGAGTCCCCCTCTTTCGGGCCCTATACTTAAGCCTTAGGCCTAGGTGGGTTGGCCCACATAATTTGCATCTAACACCATGTCCTAGAAGACTACAATAACACTGTAACAAATGATCAAGTACTTCTATTCGATTAGCTGGCCAACAAAAAGCCAAGTTTTTGGGTGTCGGGGAATATTAAGGCAAGGACATTCAAAAGAAGAATCGACCCTGAAATTTTCAGTGATCCAACTCCAGAGATGAAATGGCCAAAAGAGAAGACCCATTTCCAAGATAAACATGGGGACATTTTTTTCATTTTAGAAATAATAAATCTCGGTCCATTCTTTTTAGAAGCATCCTTCAATACAACATTTGCATGCCAGCTACTCTTTTTTATCCAATAACTAAATCCTCTAGCATGAGGACTCAACTTTTATTCACATTAGTCCTGTATTCTCCACTTGCCTGCTTCAAAGCAAAAGGCTCCTAAAAAAAAACGTTCTCAATTTTCCTATACCTCAATCTGTTCGTTGTCACTGCCACACTTCTTGAGCCTAGGTGTGTAGGCACTAAGCAATTAATAGCTTCTAAAGTGATACAGTTGCGAGGACACAGAAGGGATATGATGATGTTGCATACTTCAAGTATGGCAGTCTGGAAGCTTCTAAGTTAATAATTTGGTTGGAGATAAGAATACTAGAAGCCAATAAGTATTGAACCTCACTCTAACCCTCTGTTTTGGGGGGGGGGGGGGGGGTGGGGGTGTTTGGGAAATGTGTACAAAAAATTTCCACCCCAAAAATGGGGGGAAAATGGGGAGAGGAGGGTGGAAAAGTGGTAAAATTACCACATTGCCCTTTATATATAAAAGAGAATTTTAAAATTTTTATAAAAGTAAGGGCAAAAGGGTAATTTTCTCTTTATCTCACTTACAAACAAAACCTTACTTTTCCACTTTTCTTCCCCCTACTTTTTGACTTCCTAAACAAGAGGAGGTAAAATTAATTTTCCCTCCCCTCCCCTTCCCTTCATTTTCCTTCCCCTTCAAATTTTCCCTCCCCTCCTCTTTAGTTTCCCAAACGGACAGTAAGAAGCAGAAGTGTGTCCCTTGGACAACAATGTAAGGAGAACCAAAAAATTAAAAATAAATTCAATAAAAGTTGCGACATCATAGGTCGCATAGTAGACTGACTGACATGACAAAGTGGCTTGAGTGCAGAAACTAGTGAACTGGGAAACATGCAGCCCATCCTAAATTCCAATCCTTCTTCATGAACAGCTATTTGGCTCTATCACCCTCTCCTTGAACTTTACTCTCTAACAATAAATCAAAACCTGAAAACCCCACTATAAAGGTGAATTCATGAACGAGCCTACAAATTAAATGCTAGCAGTCACTCCCTAGTGACACCTAAGCCTATATCTATGTCTTATAATAATACCTCTGCATCTATCAGAACTTGGAACCTGAATAGCAACATTGCATCCATCCAAGGGAAATTCCTAGAAAGATTATTCATCTCTAACCCATTCATAAAATGGTTTTGTGGTATGTGAGAGCCACCTATAAGTTCTCCATCTTGAATGACCAACAAACATTAATAGTATTCTAGATTTTTGTTATCGGAACTATCTCAACGACACATATCAATTATAAGATAGGAAGCCCATCCAAGCAATGACTCTTTTCCATCCATTGTAAGAGCATTTGTCTGAAGTGTGAAACAAATCCGAAAGCCATGAATCGAGAAATATGGATGCTTCTCAAAGTAAAAGAGACTCTTGGTAAGTATGGAACAAGATCAACTATATTGGCTACTAAAACAATATAGCAAATTGTACGGCTTCTCCAATCCAAAACTTAGTATTGCCATACAAAAAAAAACAACACGATTTTTTCAAAATATTAGCTTTCATATTTTAAAGCGTAAAACAACTAAATCAATGATAGGATTAGGAAAGAGTATGCAAGAATGGACTAAAATGATAAGTTCGGAAGAAGGGGGGGGGGGGGGGGGGGGGGGTGGGTGTCTTCTCTTCTCTTTTTTTAACCCTAAATACTCTGAAAAGCGCTCATTTCTGATTATATCTACCTTGTGTAAAGAAATTTAATGAGGACTACATCTACATCGCTAGGGGAAAACCTGGATAAGCTATGATGGGTGGCGTTTTGCAAGATGAAAAGGGTGCAAGGAGAACTTTCCTTTTGAGCACAATCAGTACAATGATTTAAACATAGCTGAAATATCAGTAATCCAATAAGCATTTGAGTTCTTTCTTCATTCAGCCTCCTTGGTTGCAAATGGGGATTCAAAAAATGCAATCATGCAAATGAATAAGTCATAACCAACCCTAGAGAACTGTTGCATATCTTTAGGAAAGTAGAGGAAAAATGTAAGTCTCCCTGCATTTCTTCCTAGCACACACAAGTCAAGACGCGGATACATCAGTCAATCAAGGGGTTGACAAGGAATATTTTGATTTTTCTCCCCATGTAATTCACTCTTGGGCACTTAATAGTTTTAGGGTACTAATACTAATTCTGGGGCACCATGCATAGAGTTCCAAATCACAACCAATTTTGTTTCCACACTGGGGTACTTAATTGTTTTTGGGCACTAATGATGGGCTACCACGAACAAAGTTCCAAATCACAAACATTTTTGTTTCCACCCTTTTGAACACCCATTTCACCACTAGATCATTGAACCATAAAAAAACCACAATGTCCCATTCGCATCAAAGACCACCCAAATGATCAAAATCACAAAACCCACAGCCTCCCTACCCACCCACACCCAAAAAAGAAAAAAAAATCTAAAAGAAAAAAAAATAGAGAGAGAGAGAGAGAGAGAGAGAGAGAGAGAGATATGAAGGGATCATATACCAGTGAGCATGATGATGGAAGACTCTGGGAAGAGAAACCGATTGATGAGGAGATATTTCATGCACTTGGCGTCATTGAGGCCGAGCGTTGCAGTTAGGGCTGTCAAAATGTCACACGACCTGTTAACACCACACGAACGCACACAATATTAACAGGTTTGGGTTGGCTCTTAATGGATTCGGATCGTTCATGGGTCAAACCCGTTAACACGTTAAGTTAACGGGTCGGATATGTATTAAACAAGTAATTCGTTAACAACCCGCTTGACCAGTTAAATTTTTTTTTACGCCCTAAATGTGAATAAATTAAGTTATATTCATAAAAAAAGAAATTAAAATTTATTGTTTTATAGTGGGTTTTTAGGTGGGATCCACTTGAGGTCCTCACTTATAGTTTCATGTGGCTTATATATTTTTCTTCTTCTATTTTTGTATAATTTTTTTTCAAATTTTAAAATGAATTAATTACTTAACTGGTTAATGGGTTGGGTCGGGTAACCCGTTAAATTAACGGGTCGTGTTCGGCTTAGATTTTTTGACCCGTTAAGTTAACGGGTTGAGGTGATTTTAACTCGAATTCGTTAACCGTAACCCGAATTCGTTAACACGACACGATTGACAGCCTTGGGAAAATAAAGGGACTTTCGAAAGTGGTAGAAACTTGTTCCGTGTGCGTCTTCCACTAATTGGAGGTTTCAGTAGTGGTGTTCGTCGTGGATAACGCGGGGAACATTGAAATGATTGAGCTCTCACCATTCAGATGTCGGCTTTGGATGACTCTGGCCCACCGACTGAAACCAACGGCGTTGATTCTTGGATCTAACTTTCTTTTTTTTTTCTTTTCCTTCAAGTCAACCAATTGATGACCACCATAAATTCTCTTCTTTGATATTATGAGTGGGCCCCACATGATTAAGATTTGAGTATGGTAATGATCTGTTTGAAGACACCGGAAATTAAGCGTGGATTTGGCTAAGTTTGTTATAAGTGTGTGATGGGCTTCCATAATTCTCCATAATTATCTGTTAAAAGTGTGTTAAGGGCACAAAAATTTGTGTTGTTATTCTTGTTTGGATATACGGTGAATTAAAGTAAAGCGATCAGGTGAAGTATCAAATTAAAAAAATAAAATATGGAAGGTTATGCGAGAATTTTGAAATTGTATACTTTTAATACTACCCCTTGTTTTTGGTGGCTTAACTTCAGTTTTAAAGTATTTTTTAAAAATTTAAATGCTAACTACACTAATGTAAGGACTTTTGGCTCAAATTTTTTGATACCCTATATATTGGGAGAGCTTTTATTATGAGATACTAGTCAGATTTTTAATAGATAGGCCCATTGTGGAATTTCACGCCTTCAATAATTGAGGATTTTCTCTGGGCTGTTTGGTACTTTGGGTGCAAGCATTTGCAGCTATGCTACACAGAACATTTTGAGAATTCTAAATTCCAGTAAGATACAAGCAAAAGCTAATTCTAGACTTTTAGCGGGCCAAGAATGACTTTTCACACTAGCTCCAGAAACTTCAACTACCCTACACCCAATCAAATATGAATTCTTAGAGTGACAACCCAGTATTTTGGGAAAAAATAAATTTGTCAATAAGAGGAACCCCTATAAAAAATGCTCTCAACCAAATGGCCCTAAGTAAAACCTCTAAAAATATGAATTGATGGTGTTATGAATCATTTAGGTAAATTTAGGGCTTGTTCTACTATTAGAATTGATGATGAAAAATTGTAATATATATATATATATATTTTGCTATCTGAGGGTTCCCAACCAATTAGGCTAAACTAATCCCTCCAGGCCCATAGGAAAGCCGGGTAAACTCCCATGTAATACAGTGTGGTAGTGCAATTTCGAACTTACAATCTTTAAATGCAAACCGTGGTCCTAGGCAAGGTGAGCTGTCCCTTGAAATTAATAATTGTAATGTCTTTCCATCAGTATCTCTCTCTCTCTCTCTCTCTCTCTCTCTCTCTCTCTATATATATATATATATATATATATATGAATCAAATTTGTGGCCTCCAGACGTATCCGGCCGAAACAAATGACATTGTTATTTTATGATCTCTCCGTTTCATTTGAACCAGTTGAGAGTCATGTTTGTGTCAATTTCGATTTAATGCCAACTCATAGGAGAAATGATTGATGAAGTCTTAAATTGTTCGTGATGGCAAGGTAAGAATCACAAGGACGACTATCAGAGGAGTTAGGCAGGTCGGTACATGTTTGCTTAATCCTACTCTCATATATGTATATGGGGGTTAAGCTTAGGGATTGTTTGGCAATTCTACTATTAGAATCAAATAACATAAAGCCTATTTCTCAAAAAAAAAATCTCACCAAAAGAATTTTAATTCAAATTTACCACCATATTTTTTCAAAAAAAAATAAAAAATAACATCATTTCTCCACTAAAAAACAAAAAAACTCCACTTTTCAATAAAAAAAAGGTCAAAAAAATTCCATCGCAAACAACTAAAAATAAAATACCATCATAACCCACTATATTTTATTATTTCTTTTAAAATAATCTTTACTCCACTCAACCCCATTAGTAAAGCTTCCAAACAAGTTTAAGGTCAAGCTAAAGCTCTTGGCGAACCAACATTACCTTAAGAATTTACTACCCTCAATGACTATGCATGCCAAACTAGAAAAATGTGAATTTTAAAGGAATATAACTCACAACATCAAGAACATAAAATATGATATACAATCAATGACAAGAATATTTCATCTCATTTCATTTCTCTAATTTATATACATGGGATCAAATGCTCTGGCCTTTGATCTGTGTGTTCGCGTATTCCAAAATAATGTGCTGAACTTGCCTTTCCTATCCCTACATCGAAAATATTTGAGGAAGATGAGCCCTTTCTCCTCAACCTCAGGTAGACTATATAAAAACATCTGCAAAAGGGCTAAGGATATCACGGGCTGTGCCATGCCATGCCCCGGTTGGCAAGGGCTCGTCGCAGCACGACCCACATGCACGAGTTGGCCCATAGGCCTTTTTTCTTTCATTCTTTCTTTTTTAAATGTCAAATATATATTTAATGTTAAATATGGATTAGAAAGAGTGTCTTTCCAATCCTCTACCTTTAATGGTAAGTTGTAATTCTATTGGGTTGGAGGAAAAACGTAGCTTACCAACAATGCCATACCCATTTAAGTAAGGGCAATGACATTGATTACTATTTTGGAAAACATAATTTACATCCATTATCCATATGAATTAATATTAATGCCAGTAAGTTAATATCCCTATGAAATAATACCATACTAGCACATCATGGGTACGTCCATACACTGCAATTCAAATATTCACTCATACAATGCAAAATAAAACATTCATGCATGGGAATGAATTTTTAGAAAGAAAAAAGAATTTATGACTGCACCTATTTTCAGAATTGAAAGTAGGGAGAGTAGAAAGGGAATATGAGATGTGAAGTAAAAAACAATATATGTAGAAATGCAATAGAAGATGCGGGCAAAAAGGTAATTTTGCATAAATAAAAAAAAAAAAAAGAAAAGAAAAGGCAATGGGTAGTTATAAGAAGTGAGAAGTTATATTTCAGTTACGGTCAAAATCAAATCAAGCGGTCAAAATTATCTAGAAAGCCTCTAGCTTAATATTATAATATATAACTAGCACAGCAACCCGTGCTAAGCACAGGTTTGCCCACTAAATGAAGATTAAACAACCATAAAATGAATCTACATTATAAATTAAATATCGATAAATTTAAACATCATTACGTAAAAAAGTTAAACATCAATTAATCTATAAAAATATAAATGACTAATAAGTTTGGAATGAACAAAACTATAAAAGTCTTCAATACTTAAGAAACAAAATATCAAACATTTTAAAAGATGGAGTAAAGATCAAAAAGCAAAAACAAGTGAATACCATTTATGGAAGATGAAATTCAAATATATGAAAAAGCGAATGAATCATCTCCGGCTTTGTCCATCTATAAACTTCCTCCTCATTGTCATCTAGGTAACCTAGGAAACTAAAGGAGCAAAATAAAGGTAGAATGAGAGTTGAAATTAGTGGATGATAAGAGAGAGGGAATGCATTGTGTAGAAGCCCCGTTGGGAGGCGACACGTGTCGCCAATGGATCCCTTCCCACAATGATCAGAGCACTTCATTTATTACCCCCATTAACTGCCTAGGGCATACGAAATGATGTTAGCAAAATCAATTAATCATCTCAGGCAGACGAAGGGGCAGCAGCATTAATCGCTAAAAAAGGGGGGGGGGGGGGGAGAGACTACATCTCACCGATCACGTCAAGGGCCTACACCAAGATAATGCATTCCCATCTTGAAACTTAGCTCTCGACCTCAGAGCTGAACTATGAGATCCAGAGCTAAGGGGGTAATTGTGTGGGGGCATTTCGTAACGATAAGATAAGCCCTGGTCAAGCTCGGCTTAATGTCAACTTCTGACCTTGATCAGGCTCGGTAAAAGTACCAGCGACTCCCTGCCCTTTTTCTCTTTTTGGGCAGCCCAGTGAGACTACCAAGCATACGCAGTTCGGCATCAGTGCCAAGCTGAGTTCGCAATTAGCCATCGGTATTTCAGGCAACTCGATCAGCCAAGGTGGGTACCGTGTCAATCAACATTAATGGGATTGCGGCTACATACTGACAAATAAGATAGGCACCGGATATATCTGACCGTCATATCAGCAATCATGCGGAAGGTCAAGGTATGGTCTGATGGGACAGTGCCTCTACCTACCTCCACTAAGGAGAAAGAGTATGGTCTGATGAGACCATACTCCCACCAACCCCCACTAAGGAAGGATCTGAGGAGGCCAACACCTATATATATGAAGAAGGTAAAGCAACCAAAGGTAGGCAAAAAACAACACATCTTCAGTTCTTTCTCTCCCTCCACTTGTTCTCCCTTTGTTCAGTGATTGCACTAACTTGGGCGTCGGAGTGTCTTTGGTTGACCACAGCCAAGGTCTCTAACCCATTTCTCTCCTCTTTCAGGCCATCAAAGTTTTCTTCTTTCCCAAGAGTACAGTGGCAAACCCCACTAAATCAAGTCCGTAATTATCAGGCACGTACAGAAACATCTTTACATTTCAGTGATATCAAATCCTGTGATAACCTAAGAAAACAAATTTTGCAAGAGAAGCTGAGGTCTATATGTACTGACTCTAAGAAAACAGATTTGTAAAGAAGTGCAAGAGGGGGCATGAGTTTTTAAGGGAACTCGACGTTGATGGTGGGATGGGGCATGATTTTTCAAGGTATCTCAACATTGATAGTGGAAAAGTTTTGAAGCATAGGCAACCCAGAATATCTTATAAAAAGAACTCAATTTAAATCTAAAAAAAGAAACAGTTTATATAAAGAATTGTGTGGGATGATAAGAGAGGGAATGCATTAATGTGTGGCCACCGTGCTGAGCCCAAACATGCCGGGCTATGGGCACGGCCCCTTGGCTCAGGATATCCCTTGCCTGGGATGGGCTGGGCCGGGCCGTGCCGGGCTGGTCAACTTGCCGGGCCGGCAGAAAAGAAATCCCTGATGATATTTATATTATATTTATATATACAGAAAAACTTTGGGTGAGCTCGTGCACAAAATAGATTTAATGCTCACGACACACTAGAGAATTTCTCATACATACAATTCAAATGGGACACACATTTCAAGAGGTCAAATCAAGGATTATGATGATCAGATGGATTTGAAATGTGGGTCACATCCAGATCTTTTTCTAAGAATTGAATTGGCCCTTACAGGACACAGTGTGCGCCCTCGTATCATATGCACTACTTACTGGCACAAAAAGAACAGATGGCGCAACCCACCCTCACCACTGGCACACTGATTAAGCAGCTTCCTTCTCGAGGATGCCATTTGCATAATCTTGTCGTTACAAGAATTGGTATACAGTCAACTTAGATATCATATGCATAACTCATCAAGAGGATACCGTCACAGACAACTAGCATTCATTGCAAATCAAGCAGTAAGAAAACGTCATTGTCCAAATACAAAGGTTGTAAAAACCTTTTAACAGAATATAAATCATAAGGTCAGCCTTGAATTAACATCAATTCGGCCGCAGGCAGATAATAGGGGGTTTCTGCAACAACATCAGAAATCAAAGGATCAGTTTTACAGATTCTAAATTCTACATCTTCATCACATACACAAACAATGCAGCAGGTGGAAACCACCTCCAGAGGAGCCCACCTAGAGTCATGTCAATCACGACAAAGGCCGGGAATGAAAATGCAATGAGACCCATGGATGTGCAAAAATATATACAGTATCAAATCATCCTAACCTCTTGATAT